>JAOTRH010047234.1:0-89504 GCA_034768845.1 Heliamphora exappendiculata | reverse complement strand
TCAACTTTGAAGCAAGGTTAGGGTGTTAAATCATTTGATCCATTCATGGTGTTAACCTTGAGTGTTCAAAATGTGTTAACACTTTCATTTAGGAAATAATAAATATTATCCACATTAAAGAATATTTATTTATAGGAAATGAAATATTAAAATCATCAAAATTAATTAATGAAGCATTTGTGCTAACAGTCCCCTCATAATCGATCCCTTCTTTCTAAGTGAACTCTTTTGCAACAAGCCTAGCGTTGAAGGTGGATTCCACCTTCTCGTCTACTATGCTCTTCCTTTTATAGATCCACTTGCATCCGATGAGTTTTATCCCTTTGGGTAGTTCTATAAGTTCCCAGACCTGATTACAGTACATAGACTCCATCTCTGAAGTCATTACCCTTTGTCAAAGTTTTACATCTTTATCTTGGAGTGCTTCATTG
The DNA here is from genome assembly GCA_034768845.1 of Heliamphora exappendiculata. NCBI lineage: Eukaryota > Viridiplantae > Streptophyta > Magnoliopsida > Ericales > Sarraceniaceae > Heliamphora > Heliamphora exappendiculata. The sequence continues at coordinate 89,073 of JAOTRH010047234.1, read as the reverse complement.
TAGTTATAGGGTTCAATATCTAGTTCTTCTGGGATGTTGTCAAAAGACTCTCCCAAGAACATATACCAATCGAGTTGACGAACAACCCTCCCACTACGACGAGGCACTACATGTGTCTGTGTACTAGCAGTGACACGTTGTGCTGGTTTTGAACCCTATGCACCATAATCCACATCAGGCTCTAGTTGTGAAATTGATATGTTTATCTAGAAGATATGATTCAAAATCTACACGTCCCGATAATCATCCCACTACGATGAAGCAATGGGATACCAAAAACCTATGGCGCTTCTAACGTACTACTGGTATTACCTCTCAACTCTTCTAAAATAATTCTACTTCTGGGCCTGTGGCTCATTACGTAGTCCTCTTCCAAGAACTGAGCATTGGTATTGACAATGACTTTCTGGTCCTTTGAACTATAAAATAAATCACCCTTCATTCCCTAGGGATACCCAACAAATAAACAAACTTATGTCCTCAGTTTCAACTTATCTATGTTCCCCTTCAGCACTTATGTTAGACACCTCCAAATCCAAATATGTCTTAGACTAAGTTTGCTCCCAGTCCACAATTCTGCGCGAGTAGAAGCTACTAACTAAGAAACCACTAATTTTAGAATGTAAGCTGCCGTTTCTAATACTAATTTTTGAAATGAATCAGGTAACTCTGAATAACTTATCATAGATCTTACCATTTTCATAAGAGTCTTATTCCTTCTTTTCACTACATCATTCTGCTGTGGAGTGCCCGGTGCAATCAACTGGGATATAAACCCTGCCTTTGATAAAAAATTCCTTAACTCTTCTAAGAGATACTCGCCACCATGGTCGGATCGTAGGGTCTTGATATATTTATCCAGATACCTCTCTGCTTCTGCTTTAAATTCTTTGAATTTCTCAAAATATTCAGACTTAAGGTGCATCAAACAAATGTACCCATATCTTGAGTAATTGTCGATAAAAGTGAAAAAATACTCAAAGTTTTCTCTAACTTGGATAGTCATGGGTCCACATAAATCAAATTTAACTAATTCTAACGATTCTTTAGCTCTATAGCAATCGACCTAAAATGACCTCCTGGTCATCTTTCTCTCTAAGCAAGATTCACAAACTGGAAGTGCCTTCACTTTTAGTGAACTCAAAGGTCCATTTTTAATCAGTCTATTAATCCTTTTTAGACTGATATGATCTAAGCGTAAGTGTTAAAGATACGTTTGGTTCAACTTAGAAAGATCCCCTCTTATATGGTAAATTCGAAGTGTTATTCAATTTATTTAGTTGCAGTGTAGGAGAGATATGAGTAATAACATAAAGATCATTCACCAATGTACTAGAATAGATAAACTGTTTAATATCTTTAATAATCGTAGAGTTATTAAAATAAACCAAATATCTATCTTTAACCAATCTAGAAACATTAATTAAATTCCTTATAATGGAAGGTTTATAAAGACAATTCTTTAAAATTAAAAACCTACCTCTACTAAAACTAAGAGTAACATCTCCCACTGCAACTACTACCACCATTGTATTATTGCCAATTTGTAGGTAAATCTCTGCCATCACTAAGTTGTTTGGTTTTTTGAAACTCCTACAATAAATTGTAGACATGATTAGTGGCTCCAATATTTACACATCAGGTACTGGTAGATAATATCGCTAAATATGTTTCCACAACTAGTGAACATAAATTACCTTGATTGTCCAACTTGCCGAGATAAACTGAACATTGCTTCTTCTAATGGCCTGTCTTGTTGTAGTGAAAACATTTGTCTTTTGGCTTCTTTACACCAGTTTGTGGCCCACTAACTACTTTGAAAATTGTGCCACCCTATTTTTGAGAACACCCTCTACTACTTGAAGTTCGGCTTAGAAGTAGAATCCTTTTTAGCAACAAAAGCACTAACTGACTTCTTAAGAACACCCTCTACTACTTGAAGTTCTTCAAGTAGTTTTGTCAGGAAAAAGCTTAGTTTGTTCATGGTACAATTAAGGTAGAACTACTTAAAGCTATCAGGCAGCGACTGGAGTATGATATTGACTTGGGCTTTCCCGTCAATTTCAGCTCTAAGGATCGCTAGTTCATTTAGAAGATTAATTATCTTCAGAACATGATCCCTAATTGGGGTGCCTTCAGCCATATTTGTGTTCATCAAAGATTTTTTGGCCACCTGCCTAGTAGCATGATTCTAATCCCCAAATATCTTTTTGAGATTCATAATCATATTATAGGTATTGAGCATAGACTGATGTTGATGTTGTAATACATTTAACATGAAAGCCAAAATATAATACCGTGCCATCTAATCACCCTTTATTCACTTCTGATAAGTCTGGGTTTCCTGATTGGTTGCCCTTCATCTGGTATTGATGAACAAATCTCAGACAACACAAACTTATAGTCCTCACCCGTTAACATAATATCTAAGTTCCTTTTCTAGTCAACATAATTAGGTCCAGTTAGTTTGTTCTCTTTGAGTATTGTCGCAAGTGGATTGAAAGTCATTTTAATATTTGAGAATCATATAATTAAAAACCATTAATTATGGTAAGAAAAAACTTTAAATTTTATTTTAAAATTGGTTCTCTCTACCATTTAAAAAAAATGGCTAGGAGCCTGGTACACCGTGAATAGCATGCCTCGATGGAAAGGTCGTCTACTATTCATCATTCGTCTAGATAGGCCAATTCCTATTAATTTTACTATTTAAGCAACAAACTATGTCAAGTAAAATTAAATAGCTTGTATAGTTTCAATCCTATAAATAATAGTAGTAACTCAGATAGAAAGGATAATATTATTTACAACTAAGTGTATACCATCACTTAATCTCAAATCAATTATTTTGTAATACACCCTTTAGATGGAGAAGTAATCCACACTAATAATTATCTAGAATTATCTCTAAAGGAAGCAATTATCTAAAATTATCCCTAAAAGAGGTTTATGCTGGTGATACCGCAATTAATTCTGTCCAATAGGGAGGAAGGTCCTAAAGCCAATACACAAAATTAATTACATTACCTACAAACTAGTGATGGAGACCATATGATTTTTCTATGAATAAATTCCTTTACCCACTTAGATTTTAAAATAATTTTGAGCATTAAAAAAACTGTTTAATTTTAACAAATTCATAATTTTAAAATATACCACACATTACAAAAATTTCAGTAAAAACCAATCTTACAAGTTATATGTGTAATAAATAAAATTTTTAATTCTCCCTTTTTATGAAATTTTTTTTTAAATACAACTAGAGAATTTTATTTTATTTTCCAGTTACTCTTATTAACTAATTTTTTAAAAAATAAATTCATTTAAATTAAACATTTTGTCAAGCATGCATCAATAATGGTTGTCTATGTTATCTAGAATCATACATCCATAACAAAAAAAATCATAAACAGTAATAAACATGCAGATGAAAATAAATAATTTCGGCTTCTATGGTCATTCCAGAATTCCTAAGCCGCTTCATGATCCCTAGGCATCCATGTTTTCCCGTGCTGTAATGCCCCAATTTTAAAATAATAAAACCCGAGTAAAACTTAGAAAGTACAAGAAAAGTGACCATTTCATTTTGTAAACAACTCCTGAAAGCAGTCGATTTATACCCCAAAGTATAGCCCAAAAACATTTAAGAAAAGCCCCGTTCAAAAATAAAATTTCAATAAAACGCCACCCAGTAGAGTCTACTCGAGTAGACTCCCTACCGCTCGAGCGGTGGGGTACCCGAGAGTCCATTGTCCAAAAACTGTAAAATTTTACAAAGTGTTGGAAAAAGCACCCCTTTTACCTCATCCTTTGAACATAGTTTTTGATAGGCAAACTTGAGAACTAAAACATCTATGTGAGAATAAAACAATTACCTTTCAATTCAAGAACCCAACAAACGAACAAAACGTTCTCACATGCATATATAATATAAATTTACAGCCTTAGGGCCTTACAACACAGGTGTTCTAACACAAGATACAATAATCAAAGTACTCCAAAAGAAAAATAAGAACTACATCTTTATAATTTCATTTCTCAAAAGATAATACGAATGAGAATATATTCATATCAACTACTCAAAGAGGATCCATCGATCATTTGTCTTACTCCAAAACCTTCTTTTCGCTATCACTTGAAATGCTGTTAAACAACATGAGTCGAAGCTCATAAGAAAAGACTAACAATGAACATATGCATTACATGTGAAGATAGTTATGTGGGATGTACACATATGTTTATCCAAAACCAACATCATTTGTCCCAAGTCAAATTCCCAATACATAACCAAGTTTTCAACAAAGAGTTATCGTTTAATGCTCCATAGTAAAGTTAAATTAACCATTATAACCAATCCTCTCATCATTTTCAACCTACTCAACGCATTCTCGTATCCCATCACTTTATCCATTCATCTTATTATGGTTTTACCAACCCAATTTAGTCATAAATTCAATCAAGTAGCAAAGCGGAACAGTGCCTATAAACTCAGGCATACTTATCACTACCGGGCCATGCGAGGTCCGAGAAATAAATACCCATTCTATAGCACAACACAGAGAGCACACATTTTTGATTTCACTCGAAAACATTGATGGGTGGGCTGCTGATGAGCATGCTTTTATGGGGATTAACTTGAAGGAAGGGCCTACCTTACATTGCACAAGCTTTCGGTCTTTCACAAAGGAGCAACTCGTGCCCAAACTTAATCATTCAATTTCATCACACGGTACTCCAATTATTCAATTGATTCATTTCATTAACAATCAAAACGAGTCCAACCGTCAATCTGGTTCCTCTCACCAAAACCCATCTCGCTATAGTTCGAAACCCAACCACCACATGTGTTTTTCATTTTTACACTAAAACCCCCTAACTTTGCCACCCGACATTATCGTGTGTTGCATAAATTCATAAAATGTATATGCAATAGGTTATTGCAACCCTCAATTCAACCAATAATCACAACAATTTCAACATATGGGTCCGTTAACCCTAAAATCACCAAATTTCAAGGTTTAAGCTCAAATTCAAGCCCTAGCCCATCATTTTTAGAATCCAATTGTATCCAACAACGACGTAAAAATATAATCATGTTAAATCATCCATAGATATATGATTTAACCTTTATTAACCTCAAACCCTAACTTTGGGCATCAAAAACACCATTTTCATGATTTTAAGTTAATTAAATCGAAAATACAATGCATATAAGATAGATATTCAAGAATAATCATAGATCCTATATTTGGGATGCTAGATCCACAAGAAAAATGCTCAAACAAGCTCCAACCGTGAGGATCTCCAACCAAAAGTTGAGAAGGGAGTCTCCAACGTCTAGCTCGACCCTCGAACGGGTAATCAACTGTGATGGATGTGAGTTATCTCACCAATATAAGCTAAGAAGCTCCAAATAACCCTTCAAACCCAAACCCTGGCACTCACTTCTATTCTAGAGAGAAATGAAAGAAATAAAGGTGAAGTGCAAAAACCCATAACTTATAAGATGTACACCAACAGTTCGCTTAAGCGAACTCTCCACTGCTCGAGTGGCCCCCAAGCCCAGAAACACTCAGCCACCTATTCATGCCTTACCCAAATCTAACCATCATTAGCAAACATATACATGCTAAAGTTTCAATTCTTACACATGATCTACACATCTAACCGTTCCCACCGAACATAACATACTCATTTTCATTAATACCAAAAAAAAAAACAAGGGACCGGGTCCTTACAACCTCCCCCGCTTAGGAGATTTCGTCCCTAAAATTACACTTGCCTCAAGAACTAAACAACTTGGGTTAGTTTCTACGAACTTCCGACTCTAGCTCCCAAGTGGCTTCTTCAGCGCCGTGATGAAGCCATAACACTTTCACATAATGAATGGTTCTCCCTTGTAGGACTTGTTCTTTGGCATCCATGATTCTCACCGATCTCTTCTTGTAGGTAGCGTCATCCTCTACCCTCAGCTTCGTCCAATCCAAAATAGGAGATGGGTCCTGTTCATACCTACGCAAGATAGATACATGAAAATGTCGTGCATTGAGGCAAGCTATGGTGGCAAGGCTAAGCGATAGGCCACCTTTCCAATCCTATCAAGGATCTCAAACGGCCCAATAAAATGCGGCCATAACTTCTTACTCTTACTAAATCTCTTTAAACCCCTTTTATGGTGAGACTTTTAAGAACACATGGTCTCCCAGCTAGAACGCTAACGGTTTCCTCTTCCTATCGGCATAACTCTTTTGATGGTTTTGGGCGGTTACTAAATGCTTACGGATTGCGATGATCTTTTCTGTGGTTTTGCGCATAAGCTCGAGCCCTAATACGGTCATTTCACCAATGTCGGTCCAACACATGAGTGACCTACAAGGTCTACCATATAATGCCTCGTAAGGCGCCATCTCAAAGCTCAACTAATAACTGTTGTTGTAAGAAAACATTACCAGCGACAAATGATCCTCCCATGACCCTCGAAAGTCTAAAACACACGATCGCAACATATCCTCAAGTATCTGAATGGTGCATTCCGACTAGCCATCCATTTGGGGATGAAAAGTAGTACTAAGAAGTAGGCTCGTCCCTATAGCTGACTACAAACTCTATAAAAAAACGTCACGTAAAACGAGGATCTCAGTCGAAAATGATGAAAATTGGCACTCTGTAAAGTCTAACAATCTCACTCACATAAAGCTTGCTAATCTTATCAACCGAATCTGTCTTACGAATAGGCAGGAAATGAACTGACTTGGTCAATTTGTTTACTACAACCCAAATGGCGTCATGTCCCCTTGGCAACCTTGGAAGGCCCAGAACAAAACCTCTGGTAATATTCTCCCATTTCCACTCTAATACTAGCAATGGTTGCAACTGACCCTGGTTACTGATGCTCGGCCTTCACTTGTTGGCATGTAAGGCAACGCGAGACGAAAAGTGTAATGTCTTTCTTCACACCCCTCCACCAAAATTTCCTACGTACTTCATGATACATCTTGGTGCCACCCGGATGCACCTCAAACCATAAGTGATGTACCTCATGAAGCACGTCTCCATGACATGCTTCCTGCACAATGATTCTCCCCGTTATTCTCATACTCTGATCGGAGTGGACAGCCCATTCCTTGGCATCCTCGCTACTCAAGACTCGCTCCCGAAACATCAAACTTTCTGCACCCAACAGTTGTGCCTCAACAACACGGTGAACAAGAGTAGGCTAAGAAACCGCGGTGAACATGGTAACACACTCACTGGACTTTCTCAAACATAGGTCATACTCTCCGACCTCCCTTAACAAACTTCACTCCCTAACGGCCACAGGAGCTAATGTGCACAAAGACTACCGACTAAGGGCATTGGCCACCACATTAGCCTTACATAGATGATACTGAAGATCAAAATCGTAATCTCCTAAGAACTCCATCCATCTTCTCTGGTGAAAATTTAGATCTTTCTATGAAAACCAGTACTTCAAACTCTTATGGTCCAAGAACACTTCAAAGCGTTCTTCATACAGGTAGAGTCTCCAAGTCTTGAGAGCGAAGACCACTGCCGCGAGTTAAGTCCTCTCTCTGGTGCAATCAGAATAGGCGTACTGGTCAACCTTGTCTTCAATGTCTTGAAGACGAGCTCACAACTATCGTTCCACGTGAACATGATTTCTTTCCGCATAAGGCATGCCATAGGTGCTGCAAGCCTAGAGAATTCTTTCATAAATCGACGGTAGTAACCTGCTAATCCCAAGAAGCTCCAAATCTCAAACACATTTTTTGGTCTTTTTCCACTCTATCACGACTTCGATCTTGGATGAGTGCACTGTCACTCCGTCTACTGCAACTACATGTCCCAAACACTTCACCTCCGGCAGCCAAAATTCACATTTATCAAACTTGGCATATAACTGATGTTTTCGTAACAATTGTAAAGCAATCTGAAGATGCTCCTCGTATGTCTCCTTCGATGGAGAATAAATCAAGATGTCATCCACGAACAACACCGCAAATCGATCAAGGTAAGGATGAAAGATACGGTTCATAAGGTCCATAAACATCGCTGGTGCGTTGGTCAAACCAAAAGGCATGACTAGAAACTCAAAATGACTATAACGAGTACGAAAGGGTGCCTTAGGGATGTCCTCCTCCTTGACTCGCAACTGATGATAACCCGATCTTAAGTTGATCTTCAAAAAACAACACGACCCCTTCAATTGGTCGAACAAATAGTCGATACGAGGCATAGGATACTTGTTTTTAACGGTCACGTGGTTCAACTTACGACAATCCATACAAAGATGCAACGACCCATCCTTCTTCTTTGCAAACATTGCTGGAGCTCCCTAACGAGACACACTAGAGTGGATGAACCCCTTATTCAACAACTCTTGGACCTGCACCTTCAACTCTATCAACACGCCCGGTACAAAATAATATAAAGGCATATAAATGGGGGCAGTCCCTAGAATGAGGTCTATGAAAAACTCAACTTTCCACCATGGCGAAAACTCAAATAAGTCATCCGAAAGTACATCTGGAAACTCATAGACAATGAGAGAAAGCTCTCCCCACGTGGAATCAATCTCACTCACTGATAAGGTGGAGAAAATAAGGTAAGGCCGTCATGGCTCTGCGATTTAAGAGATCTAAGCACTAAATTGTTGTCCGAGTTGCCCACAAAATAAAAAGAATCTCCCTTTGATGTACAAATGAACACTCGTCGCCAGTCACAATCAATGAAGACACGAAATGTGGTCAACCAATCCATCCCCAGGATGACATCGAACGAGGTCATATCGAGCACGATAAAATCAAACGTTAAGTGGTGGTCGACAATCTCCATCTCACAGGCTCTACAAACGCATCTCAACACGATAGTCTCACCTATTAGTGTCTCCATGCATAAGGCACTACACAACACATCTACCTCTAACCTCAATGCAGATGTGAAAGTGAATGATATGAAGGAATGCAATGCTCCAGTGTCAACGAGACCACTGGCCTATGAATGGTACACTAAGAAGGTACCTTGAATGATCGATGGACTGGCTGCGATGTCCAGTACGACAGGTGCCACTGACATACTAGGCTCTACGAGAGCATACATTTGCCTCTAGTTCCCCTGATTCTGTCCATGGCGGCCCCTGACTCCTGACTATCTCACTGACTTAGCTGAGGTAGCTCCTCATGTTATCCTTATTAACTGCACCTATGAACGCTGCAGCGACTGGCCATAGCCTTGTGGCCCCTGCGATGCCCCTTGATGTGCTCTAATAGCACCTTGAACACACCCCCTAAGGGAAATGTCGTCGAAGGTGACCCATTTAGCCACGCTAAAAACATGAGAATGGGGTCCTACCCTAAGTTTGACCTTGGTGCTATGGCTGCTATTGTCCTCTCCGTGTACAGTCTCTAGCACGGTGCCGTAGTTACTTACACGTCTAGCATACCATTTCCCAACGTTCAAAATGCCCAGATGAACCCATAAATGCTACAGGTGCTTACCGTAGCTGAGGCTGAGATCTTATGGGATAAAAACTCAATTCCCTTATTTTCTGCCTCTTCACCTAGCACCCTTCAGACTGAGCACCAGAAGCTCCCTGATGTGACTTGCTTTCCCAAGTATTGCAGCTCTCTGCCATAGCATTCTCTACTAGAATAGCGACTTCTATGAACACAGTACAGACCCAAAAACCTAACATTGCAATCCTATCATTGATCAAAGGTCGAATACCCCTTTCAAATTGCTTGGTGCGTAACTCCTCCGTTGACACCATCTCAGGTGTGAATCGCAATAAATTCGTGAACTTGGCCTCACACTGGACCACAGTAAGATTTTCCTAAATAAGGAAGAGAAACTCCTCTCGATACATGTCTCTAGATGAGCCAGAAAAATACTTTTCCAAAAAGACCCTAGTAAAAGCAGCCCACGTGCCATCTACGGTGGTCTTAGTAAACTTCCACCACTCTTTCGCATCCTAGCAAAGTTGGAACGTCGCCAACCTAACACGCAATTCATCCTCCCTGATCTGTACGGTGTCTAAGATTATCGTGGTCACTTCCAACCACTCGGTAGCAACTTTGGGGTTCGGCTCCCCAGAGAAGGTTGAAGAATCCAACTGCCAAAATTCTCTCATTGCCACAGAAGCCCTTGGCTGGGTAACCCTTATTCCAGCCCTAGTCGCCTTGGCCATCGCTCTCATTGTAGCAAGCATTTCCTAAACAACATCAACACCACCTACTTATTCTTGCGGGGTATGAACGTCCCCTTCTTCCAAACTTGAGCATATGCATGACCTCGACCACGGCCTCGGCCCTTACTACATCTTGGCAACATCACTCTAAGAATAAGAAGGTACAAGGAGAGATATCAAAAACAAAGCTTACGACAACTCATCTCCCATGGGTAACACCGTTCCTCAATAAGATACCACATAATATTGGCTAGGGTTTGGGCCAACATCTTGCCGTGGAGGAGGCCCTGGGTAAAGGACGAGTCACAGTCGACTTGTGGCTCTTGGCTCTTGATCCTTTAAGGAAATAAAGTTGCGCCTTCACGACTACCTATGGGTTTTGGTGAGATGGTAAGTGCTTGATCCAACAATTGGTATTAGAGCGAGGTCTGAAGTTCAATTCTCTAGAGTAAGGCATGTTGCTTGCGGGTTTTGTGGGTAGGTGCTAGGGGGATTGTTGGTAGGGTTTCGGCCAGCATCTTACCATGGCGGAGGCTCCGGGTAAATGCCGAGTCACAGTCGACTTATGGCGCTTGGCGCTGAACCCTTTAAGGAAATAAAGTTTTGCATTCAACACTACCTATAGGTTTTGGTGAGATTGTAAGCGCTTGATCCAACACATAACACGTATTGTAGTATCAACGCACCTTATGCAACACATAACGAAGAGAACTATCCAGAATGACATATCAATCCAGATAACTCGTTTAGATTTTTGGCAAGAACGGACGTCGGCCAAACGTCTTTCTAACTTGAACCCTAAACTAGTCGACCGGTCACCTAAGGGCAAGACACACCATTCTAAGAGTCTAACCTCCATGCCCAAATACCATATAGCATGCAAATGTCAAGTTATACCCAAGATATTCCATGCTAGCTCACCAAGTTATGAATGTCACACATCAATGCAAACTCTCACCCAATGGATCAACCACTCCCACAATTTCTAGGTATTCAAACCTAAAGCTTTGATACCGATATGTTATGTCCCAGTTTCGAAATAATAAAACCCGAGTAAAAAATTAGAAAATAAAAGAAAAATAACCATTTTTTTTGTAAACGACTCCTGAAACATTCGATTTATATCCCAAAATATAGCCCAAAAACATTTAAGAAAAAACCCGTTCGGAAATAAAATTTCAATAAAATGCCACCCAGCGGAGTCCACTCAAGTAGACTCACTGCTTGAGCAGTGGGGTACCCGAGAGTTCACTGCTCAAAAATTGAAAAATTTTGTAAGTGTTGGAAAAATCACCCATTTTCCCTCATCCTTTGAACATGGTTTTTGATAAGAAAACTAGAGAAGTAAAACATTCATTTGAGAATAAAACAATCACCTTTCAACTCAAGAACACGAAATCAAACTTCAATATCAAGATACATCATTTAAATATTAAAGTTTTCAACCCAACAAACGAACAAAACGTCCTCACATGCATACATAACATGAATTTACGTCCTTAGGACCTTACTGCATGGGTGTTCTAAACTAAGATACAGTAATCAAAGTACTCCAAAAGAAAACAAGAATTATATCTTTACAATTTTATTTCTCAAAAGATAATACAAAGGAGAGTGTAATCCTATCAACTACTCAAAAAGGGTTCATTAACCATCCGTCTTAATCCAAAAGCTTCTTTCCGCTATAACTTGAAATGTTGTTAAACAACATAAGCTGAAGCTCATAAAAAAAGACTAACAATGAACATATGCATGACATGTGAAGATGGTTATGCGGGATGTACACATAAGTTTATCCAAAACCAACATCATTTATCCCAAGTCAAATTCCCAATACATAACCAAGTTTTCATCAAAGAGCTATCGTTCAATGCTCCACAGTTAAAGTTAAATTAACCATTATAACCAATACTCTCACCATTTTCAACCTACTCAACACATTATCGTATCCCATCACTTTATCCATTCATCCAATTAAGGTTTTACCAACCCAATTTATTCATTAATTCAATTGAGTACCAAAGCCGGACAGCACCTACAGACTCAGGCGTATTTCTCACCACCGGGCCACGCGAGCTCCGACAAATAAATACCCATTCTATACCTCGACACGGGGAACACACATTTTTGGTTTCCCTCAAAAACATCGATAGGTGGGATGCCTAAGAGCACGCTTTTACAGGGATTAACTCGAAGGGCCTACATTACATTGCACAAGTTTTTAATCTTTCACCGAGGAGCAACTTGTACCCAAACTTAATCATTCAATTTAATGACACGGTACTTCAATTATTCAATTGTTTCGTTTCATTAACAATCAAAATCCAACCGTTAATCCAATTCCTCTCACCAAAACCAATGCCACTATGGTTCAAAACCAAACTACCATTTGTGTTTTCTGAATTTACACTAAAACCCCCCAACTCTAACACCCGACATTGTCATGTGCCATATAAATTCATGGAATGGATCTGCAATAGGTTATTGTAACCCTCAATTCAACCAATAATCATATCAATTTTAACATATAGATTCGTTAACCCCAAAACCCCCAAATTTTATGGTTTAAGCTCAAATTCGAACCCTAGCCCGTCATTTTTCAAATCCAATCATATCCACCAACGACATAAAGATAGATCATGTTAAATCCTCCATAAATCTAAGATTTAACCTTCATTAACATCAAACCCAAACCCAGGGCTTCGAGAACATCATTTTCATGCTTTTAGGTTCATAAAATTGAAAATACAATGCATATCATATAGATATTCAAGGATAGTCATAGATCCTACATTTGGAATGCTAGATCCACAAGAAAATTGGTCAAACAAGCTCCAACAGTGAGGATCTCCAACCAAAAGGTGAGAAGGAAGTCTCCAACGGGTAAACAACTACTATGGATGCGAGTTATCTCATCAAGAGAAGCTAAGAAGCTCCAAACAACCCTTTAAACCCAAACCCTAGCTCTCACTTCTATTTTAGAGAGAGAGAAATGAAAGGAATGAAGGTGAAGTGCTAAAACCTGTAACTTATAAGTTGTACGCCGACAGTCAGCTCAAGCGGACTCCCCACCACTTGAGCGACCCCCAAGCCCAAAAACACTCGGCCACCTATTCGCTCGAGTGGTCTACCCTCCATTCAAGCGGTCAAAACTGGAGTAGAAACCCCAAACCAAAAAAGATAAAACTGAACTAAACTTAAGCTAAACACCTCGCAATAATGTTCTCATGCCTTACCCAAATCTAACCACCGTTAGCAAATATATACATACTAAAGTTTCAATTCTTACGCATGATCTACACATCTAACCGTTTCCACCGAACATAACTTACTCGTTTTCATTAATACTAGGAAAAGATAAGGGACCAGGACCCTACACGCGTGGCATGAGGTTCGACCTAACAGAATCCCTCCAGAATGATTTCTATTCGGACAGAAGGTGGGGCGTCTGGACAAAATTGAAATTTTTATACTTCATTTTTGTGAACCCTAGCTGCGCTGTCGTGCACCAGACCTGTGTTTAAACTAATTTGAACTCTGTAAAATGACTGAAAACTCTATTGGGGCTCCCAAAATACAATTTAATCTTCAACATCAACTTCAAGATTACAAACTCGATTTCTATGTCTCCATATTAGGAGTTCACATTTAATATACTAGAGAGAGAAGGTTACATATGATCATATGCCCCCAATGGAGTTCACATTGATTCTACCACGATCAAAATATCATGAAAACCAAAAAAACATCTTCATACATTCATGCAATCAAATATACATTCACATATGACCAGAAAGCTAGGATAAAACATTAGAAAACAAAGGTTATCACACTTCAAGCCTATTTGAACCCTATATGCATAGATCAACAAAAATGGACAACATGGACTTGATTTAATGCATATGCAGCATCAAAGACTGCTTTGATACCACTTGTAAGGAACTAAATTCCAAGAAACTAAGATGGTGCATACGAATTGAATTAAAATGCAACGCAGCATAGGATCAACAACATATAAAAAATTGTATAGAGCTGTTTCGTTTGGATGGACAAGGAAACTGTCCGAACAAAATCCATACAGGAAGAACAAAAACAAACCCTGAACCCTAAAATAGAAATCCGGTACACCCACAAGGCGGAACATGGATTATACCTGCTCAAACCTACTGATGATCACGTTTCTGTTCTTGAACTTGAATCCAAAGATCAACACGGTTGTAATCCAACAATCTTTTCTCTATTTAGATCTTCTACTGTATTCTCAAACGCCTAAAATACGAACTAAGTGTGGGCTTAGATCCTTTGTGTTCCTAACCCTATCTAGCTATCTCTTTTTTTTTTTATTCTCATAAATACGTGAAAAATCTAAAAGACTAAATGAATCATCTGGCGGTTATGGTTATAACAACATATATATAGGTTACAGCAAGGACCTATGAAATAAATAAGACATAGGCTTTTAATGTAATTATGAAATCCTACCTCAATTCAGAAGCAATTACATAAAACCTAAATTATAATTCATTCTACTTAAAAATTATAATTGCACTCTCAGCCTTTATTCTCAAAACCAATTATTTTAGCTCATGTTATTAAATGCTTCTTATTCTTCCCACGTTAAGATTACAGATACGCATCGATTAAATTAAATTGCTGACAATTATATTTAATTGATCTCTTTAGTAATTTCTTAAGCCATTTTGCTTAACTTATTTGACTGCCGAATTATAAAATCTACTTGCATGCTTTGGTTCGGTTAAAGCATATAAGCTTCCTTAAAGGGGTATCATCAATCCCGATTTTTCACGACTTGAATTCCATTAATAATCAATATCCACCATATACTTAATACCGTTATCTAACTCATTAGGATTATTGACCCATACAAGATCGCACTCCTTAATGAATTAAAATAACGAATATTAAAGATATACAAATAATAATTATTTTGAGATTAAGAGCATAAGAACTCATAATAATTATGGGGTATAAATTAATTTTTATAGTCAGTATAAAATTAATTATCCCAACATGATCATGTTCAATACACACAAAATGTACTAGCACAATGAGTCGAAATAATTGTCAAAACAATTACCATTTCGCGTAATCAAGACAGATATACGAAAGCATTGTGCTACAGTCATACCGATGGTGTGTCTAATTCCATTTAAGACTGTAAATCATAAACTTATATTTTACAAGAATAGATAATCTGGTCTTCTATATGTAAGCTGAACTCTACACACTAGATTAACTACTATGTAAAATAAAAGGCAACACCCATGCACAACATTAAATAAATAATGAAACGCATACATTGCTCATAAAAATTCTCATTAAAATAGAAAAATAATTTTTATTAATAAATAAAAATAATACCAAAAATTCAAATATGATTTTTAGTATATAACCCTTACACCCTCATCACTTAAATGGCATAGATGGTCTCTGCCGGTCGCGCTCCCTGAGGGAAGGTGTTCTCTCAACACTGCGATCTCACCAAACTCCTTTGGTTCGTCTATGCTAACCCTGAGGTTCAGAAATCGGGTGTTCTTATAGAATCAGCATAACCGGTGATGGAGGTGACGACTTCCAGGCACAATTGGTGTTGCGACGAGTGCTTCCAACGATGAGTGTAATTAGTGGTGAGTGGTACTCCCACGACAACTTCTTAGATCTGTCAAATCAAGTATTCCCGATGCCATTGACATTATAATGGTTGGTGCTTAGATCTGCTCTCAAACGATTTTGTGGTTGTTCACGAATAACTTTGTGAGAGGGTAAAGTATATATATATATAGTAATTTTTTATCAACGTTAGCCACAACGTGCATACTTTAAATAAAAATTTGTCACAAATGATAAAAAATAATAATAACTTTTTTATGTACAACAATTTTACAAACAACCGTGCTTACTCTCTTCAAAATACCAAACAGACATGTAAAAATTGATCGAGTTGTTGAACAGGCGTGCACAAGGGTATGATTATTTGGTTGAAATTTATTTAGCTTTATATTTAGAAGGGTAAAATTAAAAATTGTTAGGACAAAAAAAAAAGAAGACAAAAAGATGAGAGTTGAAAAATGAGACATTTTGACTTTTCAGACTTTAAGCCAAAAAACAAAAAGCCAGGCTTTAACTCAATTTTCACATGAGGCTTAACATTTTACTTTGTACCTTTAGGTCATAATTGGTTGTGAATTTGAGAAATTAACATTGATGAATATGAAAATAGTTTCATATTTGATTGATGAAACAAAAAAGAAAGGATTAAAACTGCCTTAATAGATTTTATCCTCTATTCTAACGGAATATAGTCATAGAGAGGTGTATGAGGGTGGCTCGTAAATTCAATTTATAGGATGGGTCGGATTCAGTCTAAATATAATCGTCAAAGATCGAGGAATTGCAAAAGGAAGTAAACGTAAACTGGCCAGCGGCTATTCACTGGAAGCCACTCTAATAGTAAACTTCGAACTATATTTGGGGATAGAAAATTGGGAAGAAAGCAAATTGGCAGAGTTTTGGCTAGTGTTAGTCCAAGGGCATTTTAATTAATTTTGATGATTTTATTAAATTGCATTTTCTAATTAAAAGCTTAAAAAGATATTACATTTAAATGTTTCGCAAAAAGTTATGTCGACACTACACACAAATATGTCGACACCTTATGCAAATTTATGCTGGCACGTTGTGCTAAATGGGTTGAAACTTAGTGTTCTTGAACAGAACATTTTGTGTCGACACCAATTGGCTTTTGAGCCAACACCTATAGGAAAAGCACACTTGACAAACTCAAGTGTGTCGACGCCATTATGGTTTAGGGTCGACACTTCTAATTGCTTTGCTTGAGACGTTTCAGGAGAATAGGTTATGTCGACACCAATGACCAATTGTGTCGACACCTCAAGTATTGGACCGAGATCAAAGTTGAATCAACACCAGTTATGTGACACCCCGTTCCCCTCGTATGTCAGGACATATGTAACTATAAATAAGAAACATATTTTAGCCGAATGTTCATAAATACATAAGATGACTATTACATCATTAACGATTTAGAGATTGTTCAAACTACTTAATAAGTATAGTCATCCAGAAAACTTAACAAAAGTTACATCATGTCCGTGGAAAACTTGAACAGAAGATCAAAAAGAGACGTCCTACGCCTTCAAACTGCGTCGTTGGGGTCGACCTGCTCCTGCTACTCTCCCTCTTCTACAAATTCTTCCCCTTCAATGAACCCGCCTTCCTCAACGAGTCTTTCTTCGTCACTTGTGGCATAAATTCCATGAGCCGGAGCCCAGAAGAAAATTCCCTAAACCGTCTAACAAACTCACAACAAGATATTCCACAATACATATCGTATAGCACCCAATGCGAAGTTACAGGCTATTTATCATTTTTAACAAGATAACACATATAAGAACAAAAGAATGAGCATGTGATGCAAATGAATGCAATGCAGATGCCCAATCCCCAAGCATTTCCAGAACAGTATCATGAATTCCACGTCGGTAATTATAGAGTAGACTTGATGGCTTTGCTCACTTAACCTATCCTAGCCTCGTTGCGAAAGGTAAACGTTCGCCTTGGTTACATGCCTCAACCATTTTACTCAATGGCAACAGCGTGGGGGGGGGGGGGTCAACCAGTTTTATCCATCCTTATCCGTACCAGCTGATCCCACATTAAGTACTAGGATGCTCGTTAAGTGTTCAACCCAAAGTCTAAATAAAGCTTTTAACGATCCCATGGTGCCTAAATCCTCCTTTTATAATAAAACCTCCAATTTAATATCACATCTGGCAACCAAGGATGCCCTAGATCCACAACCACTGAATAATTGATTTCCATGTAACCCAACCCACTTATAAATCAACTAATCAAATTTTGAGGAACACTATTATGTTCCCGTACGTTAAGCTCCCGTACACCAACGTTCCCGATCATGATGGCGTATAGCGGATGTTCGGCTCAAGACATGGCACAGCTTAGGACATAACACGGCTCAGGACGTATATAACCCAAAGTTAATCATATCCAGCATGATAATCAAAATGGTACCATTATGTTCCCGTACATTAAGCTCCCGTACATCAGCGTTCCCGATCATTGCGGCATATAGCGACAGTTCGGCTCAAGCCGTGATACGGCTCAGGACGTAACATGACTCAGGACGTTCATGGCCCAAAGGTAAATCAAGCTAAGATAATAATTTGAATGGCACCATTATGCTCCCGTACGTTAAGTTCCCGTTCGTCAACATTCCCGATCACTGCGGCATATAGCGACAATTCGGCTTAAGACGTGATACGGCTCAGGAGGTAACACGGCTCAGGACGCACATGGCCCAAAGTCTACATATCATTATAATAACCTGAATGGTTCCACTACGTTCCCATACGTTAGGTTCCCATTCATCAGCGTTCCCGATCACAGCAGCATAAAGCGACTGTTCGGCAGAAGACGTGATACGGCTCAGGATATAACACGGCTAAAGACGTATATGGCCCATTGTCAACACCCCCATCAACAAGGATTCTCTAATCATGATATTATTCTAAATCCTTCATCTTTATTCTAAATCCTCTGACCAATAATTTGCGCACAAATCCTAAGCCACAAGATGCCCAAAGTGTAATGCATTGATGCCTATGGTACAACAAGTCGTATCTTGAAGTACAACTTAACAATAGCATGGTATGAGACTAAACATGGCATGATGTACAAACCAATATAGCATAAAGTACAAGTCTTTAAGGCATAAGGTATAACTCACTAAAGCACATAGTACAATCATGCGAAGCATAACCACAGTTTAAGCGACATAGAATGGAACCATTAGCATGAGTTTATTTCATCAAAGGCATCATTTTCATGCACTAATTACTCAAAAAGTTCATATAAGGTTCACACACTCAAGTCTCATAAGTAACGCACCATTCAAACACTTACCCAATTTTATGTACAAGTTTAATTTCTAGTTGTAAAGTTGCAATAGTATTTCGAAATACTTAGGCAACGATTTAATTTATGAAATTTTAACACCAATTAGATAAAAATATATCCTACAACTTTCATGTTTACGACTAAGGTCAATTATTGAGGTAAAAAGGTCATTTATTTTGTTTTAGTAAAACCCTTCAGCACTTTACAGAGAAAATCCTAGAAATTGGGCCTCTGTTGGCCACGGTTTTGGGGCATCAAATCAAAGTCTCTAGGTCTGGATTTTGGTGACCTGCTAGATTAGGATGTTTCCTACAAGTTTCATGTTTTGACTTAGGGCATGTTATTTGTAAAAAGTTCGAGATTTTGGCAAATTTATAAAGAGGGTTCAGTCAGCCTAAAAAGGATCTGCAGAGTGTGTTCTTAACAGAGAATGTTTAAAAGCTTTGGGGTATTATCCGAGGGTATTTTGAGTTTATTTTTGCTCCATAACTACTTTAATATGTTAGATACAAAGTTCATGTTTACCACTTCTGGATATGGATTCTAAAAAGTTAGGTTTTAGGTCTCACAAAAATATGTGATAGAGAGATCTGTCAGTCACTGAACCTTAACAGTGACTTTGGGAAGGATTTTGACCTATCAGGACTCTGTATTTTTGGCTCATTTTTGGTGGACAGAAGTATAAATGT
Organism: Heliamphora exappendiculata; assembly: GCA_034768845.1. Classification (NCBI taxonomy): domain Eukaryota; kingdom Viridiplantae; phylum Streptophyta; class Magnoliopsida; order Ericales; family Sarraceniaceae; genus Heliamphora; species Heliamphora exappendiculata. Next base: position 69,240 of record JAOTRH010047234.1, on the reverse strand, counting down.
GTTCTATACAATTTTTATGTACTGTTCTAAGCTCGGTTCTCATTTTAACTTAGGAACTCATAGTGGTCAAGACCTAACACTCTTTGGAAAAAATGAGATATCTGGCGTTCTACCCAACGAAATCACTTGAAATAAATTTTTTATGAAAGATAACTCAAACATCTAGATTTGGACATAAAAATCACTTTAATACCATTTTTATACATTTAGTTATGATTATTTAAAATCGGTGGCATAAAATTAGTAAATCCAGAAAATCAAGATACTTAGGGTTTTGGTTGCTTAGCTTGTGTAGTGTGCATTCTTGATGTGTTTTCTTTGCATGCATGTCTTAAAATCATATAAACCAAAACGCCAGAATACACACAACCCATAAAACTCAAAAACATACACGTACAAGCACACGCAAAGCTTGTCTAAGCACAAGCAGTCCCTAAACCACTCCAACAACGCCTTTTTGAGTTATTTTTGTTTTCTTTCTTTTAGGGTTGCTTATAGAGATGGATTGAGAGATATTTTAAGGGAGAATATCAGAGGGTTTTAGGGAGTTTACTTACCTTGTTCGATCCTCAAATGGTTGTAGGATAATAGGACTTAGCTCTAATGACTTCTCCTTAGTTCCTCTTTCTTCCTTCCTTCCTTCTTTCTTCTTCTTCTCTCCTTCTTCTTCTCCTAGGACACTTAGATAACTTTTGGATCCTCTCTCTCTCACTCTCAGACGTATGAAGGGGAAAGAGTGTTTGACATGTTGGTTTTTATAGAAAATGATAAATGAGACTTAATTATTATGTATAAGAAAAATTTTGAATTTTTTAATTCTCCATTTGTTGCATGGGGTGGTGGCCTCTTTTTGAGAAATGCATATCTGATATTTTTCAGGTGGGAAAGCAAGCTGGGGTCTATTTGGGCAGACCAAAAGCTGAATTTGCATTAAATTAGGGTTTTAAATTGTATTTTTGTATATTTTTTTGAATATAAATGCATAAAATATTAATTTTATATATCTAAACCCACTAAAATATATTATATTAATGTATTTATAATTAATTTAGTCTTTCTATAATTTATCATAATTTTGATAGCAATTAAATAAATAAGTATAGGCTTTTAAGCTAAATTAAGGTAGTTTGACTAGAATTGGCTTTTTGACTTATTTATTGTGTATAGACTTTAAATAATTTTTTGTTTACTTTTGTTGAGCTATATTATTATATTATTATATATATTACTTGTATAAAAAGTCTTGGGTCATAATAATGCTTAATTTATACAAAATTTTCTCATTTTTTAAGCTTAAAAAGGAAAAAAGTCACTTTTGGGCACAAACTCCAATGTGGCCGGCCACTAAGGGAATTTTTGTCATTTTTTGATATTATTTGGTCTTTTAATAATTCATTGTATATCAATAGCTAATTTTGGGTATGCATGTGTCAAATTTTGAATTTTTGAGACTTTTTGCTGTACTATCGGCAAAATGGTCATTTTACCTTAGTTATGAAAATTTTTTATTTTTAATTTAATATTTTATGTTATTTACTTAATTTAAATTGTTCTGAGACTTTTCTAAGTATTAGGGCTTTGCCTATGAGTATTTGGTCTTTTTAGGATTTTCGGATCAAATTTGGGTTTTCTGGCTAATTAGGGTTTTTTCTATTCATGTAGCGACCTAAGTTCTCACCGTCTATTTGTCGCTAATACTAGGGTTTGGGCCGGTTATTATAATCTAGGTGGTTACTACTATGGTCCGGACCGGGGTGTTACAATCTACACCCCTTAAATAAATTTCGTCCTTGAAATTTCATCCCGTACTTCATCTTGTGAATGGTTGGGGATGATTTACTAGCATCATTTCTCTTCGATCTTGGGCCCTTGTTTATTTGAGTCGTTCTTTATTGAGGGTATGGACAGGGTCGGGCTCATACGCTTAGTACCTTGAATAATGGTTGCCTTCTCTTCATAGATCATTAAGCTGACTGCAGCAACTACTTTCAAATGTAACGTTGCGTACCTATGTCGCGGAGTTGTTGACTAGCGACGTGTTAGCCTAAAGCCTTATTCTATAAGCATCCACTTTCTTGTGATGACATAAAAAGCCTAAACTACATATATCCTCAAGTTGTGAATATGAGCGTACCTCTGATCGTCATCAAAAGGCCTAGCAGCTTGGATATGTTGTTGGTGCTGTTCCGACTGAGGTTGCGGTTGCCTCCATTGTCGTGGTTGATTTTCCCAGTTCCCCTGTCCTAGCTGTGGGCATTGAGACTTTTTGTGCCCAGGATGACCGCATTCATAGCATAGCCTTACCTTCGTAGGTTGACCCTTTGCTTGCCTTGGTCTGTCGGCCAAGTGGTATGGCTTTTTGGGAATAATTTCCCTATTGTTCCTTAGTGGTCCTCCTTGACCAGTACTCTCCTTTTTTTTACTCCAATTCCTCTTAGAATCGGCTAAGTGTGTTTCCGCTAATAGGGCTGTTTGTACTACTTGAGTGTAAGTCGAAAGCTGTAAGCAGAAGACTCTAATTCGGATAGAGGGCCCTAGGCCCCACTCGATCTTTCGTGCCTTTGATTCTTTGTCCGGTATGATGGTCGTGGAGAATTAGCTTAACTCTTCAAATCGGTTGACGTACTGGGTTATTGACATAGTTCCTTGTTTTAGCTCAAGAAATTCCCTGACTTATCCCTGTCGGAAGGGAGCTGGGAAGTATTTTTTCAAAAATAATTCTTCAAACTGACTCCAAGTTAGAGCTGCCACATCTTGGGTGTTGTCTATCATAAACCACCAGTAGTTGGCTTCTCCTTCCAGTAGGTGTGCTGCTAGAGCTACTCGATCAGCATCGGTCTGCACTCCCATGGAGTTAAATAATTTCTTGACAACTCTCAGCCATTCTTCAGCTACTCTCAGTTCAGCTCCTCCCTTGAATGTAGGGGCTCGTTATTTTCTGAGTTCTAATAGGAACCACGCCCTATCTCGGATGTGAGGATGGTTCATGCTAGTGGCAAGATCATGCAAGACCTGGGCTAACCCTAGCGTTCCTTCGTCTACAGGTCCATCTACTGGCTATTGATGGTTAGGTCGTCTACTTGCCATCTGAATGAAGAGGGAAGGTGTTGTGGCTGGTGAGTCTTCTTTTTATGGTCTTCATTGTTTCTTGGTTTTAGGATCTCGATGAGTTAATTTAATACTTATTCATTAGTATTTCATATCATTCAAGTTTGAGTACAAATAGTGATTGTAAAGAGCGAGGCACATAACATATAAGGGCCCAACCATAATAGGTATGGATGAAACCATCGAATTTTGACCACATAGTCCCACGTTACTTCCAAGTTCTATAGCATTTCCATTGTACTTCCACGTACCATGCTCTTGCGGTTCTCATGCAAGCCTTATCAGTGATGGCGATAGGAACCTTCGTGTAGGTCTCCATTAGAGATGTTGTATAAGCCTTTACTTAGCAGTACTTGCAGTCAAAATTATTGACCTTCTAAACACGTTAAGCGCGGGCGTTGGCAGACATTCTGTGCTTTAATTCTAGGTAGAGATCTTCTTTATGACTCGATGATGCGCTGGGTGGTTCTTTTGAGGATGTGGACGATCCGAATTTCTCGTGGAAGCGCTAAAGTCTAATAACTATCATTTCTCATTGATCTAGGACTTAGGAGGGGCGACCTGGGGTGGCGAGTGGTCTAACGTTTAGTTGAGGATTTTGAATGACGTACTAGACTGCACGATACGTGGCTGAGATTTAGAGTGGCTTAGGAAAGGTGAAAAAACCCTTTACTGAGATTCAAGGAAAGATTCCCAAAAGGTCCAAAAGGTATGTTGGATGAGGTCAAATGGACATGGTTAAGGCTGGCACCGCTGACACAAATTGAGTGGTTATTTGGAGTTTAAATGTAAGTGAAGCAAGAGGAAGACAGTGAACAATACTTAAACAAATATTCTCGAAACTAATCTAGTACTATTAGATTATGATAAAAGAGATGTTAAGCAATGGGTAGCTAAACTAGATATTTTTCTTGAAGTTACGTCGGCCAAACGTACTTCAATTCAAGTATCCAAGTCTACTTGCCTACAAATGAATTTTAAAAAATTACTACAGCAGATTATAGTTTGAGAATCGAGAGATAATGAACGATAGCAAAGATTTTATCAATGTCGAATGTTCAAAATGGGTAATTAACAAAGAATTGATGTCGAGTTCTACGAAAGAAGAGCTAGTTTAAGGAGGCTGGCTTGAATCGGAGGAGGATCAAATACAAATATCAACCATTATTGAGGTGTAAAGACTTGAGGACAATGTATTTTCTAGGATTGAATTTTTTTTTTGGATAGGATTATCAACAAGACTTGAGTGCATAAGGGTTATCGATGATTGACACTTGACGGTACCGTTAAGGAATGATACACAAAGAACTTCAAGTTGGTACAAAATAGAAAAACATGATGGTAAACGAGAAGGGAACTTATAAGGATGGGGTTGCGGGGTTCTAACGGTAGTTTTTGCCAAACTTAGGCTACTCCGAGTGCTTTATCATCTAGGGGTTAGACAACTTGTCAGTGTTTTGATCGTCTATCTGCTATCCTAAGAGAGTTTTGAGATTAGGGGGTTATCTCAATTCTTAATTGTTTTCATGTTTTGGGATCTCGTGGAATTTAGTTTGAGAATATGAGATAGCTTATAATTATGAGATAGTTTATAATAAATTTAACAACGAACACTTTCATTTCATTCAAACACCTAATTGGTACAAAGTTCTTAAAAAGTTCACATAGCATTTACACAACCTTCAATCAAAAAGAAAAGCACAACGCCTAGCGTATTGAAGCCTAAACAAATAAATACGAACAGAGGTAATGAACAATTGTCTCGCATTCCCAAGTCGCTTTGTAAATGCCATAGTAACGCTACTGGACCTCTACGTACCAAATGTTCCCTAGCCTTCTACAAGCTCTATCGGTGATGGACACCGGTACCTCTTCATAAGTCTTTGGATCATCGAAGTTGATATCTGAGCTGCATGGGTCAATGATCCTTCGTTTATCTCTCGGTATTGTCATCTACAGCCATCGGGTCTATACCAAATCTCCGAGTCGCTCCTTAAACCCTGGCGGTACTTCCACTTGGTATACTATTTTGTCGTGTTTTCCTAGAACCTTTATCGAACCTATAAATCGAGGAAAATATTCTGGCTTCCTCCACTTTTTTTGTCCTTTCCAAAAATACTAAGGCATAAACCCACTCGCCAATACGGTAGTCAATGGAATTCTCTTCGCGACTCTAGTAAATTGTTGCATCTGTCTCCTTGTCGTCCTCTGATTCGAGCGGTGGTGCCTCTAGTAGATCATAAAAGTAGGCGATGGCTCACTCCTCATTCTCGTTGTCGTCTTCAAGACCCTCCTCATTGTCTGCTCTAAAATCCACTTTGTCCCCTACTACATCAGGTTCCTCGTTTGCTCCTACTTCCTCGACCTCTTCCTCTCCCTGCGCTGGCCACTCGTCCAAAAACATCCCTGCTAACGAAAACACGTCTACTAGGTCTTGCTCTTTAGCGGGTTCTTCCTTGGGGTCAGAGTCCTCTGGTTCCAATGTTACCCATGGTTTCCCGACTGGTTCTGCGTCGGACACCATCCTAAAGAAAGAAAGATAGAGAAAATCCTAAGGTAAAGATTTTAAGTTGTTGAAATTATATGTGATAACTTAGTAGTACAAACACTCTACAGAGTTTCTATGCCACAGAACTCACAGTCTCCCATTTTCCAAGGCCTGAAGGTCCACTAAACCTAGGCTCTAATACCAAACTATGGCACCCCGTTCCTCGGGCATGTCAGGACATATGTAACTATAAATAAGGAACATATTCTAGCCAAATGTTCATAAATACATACGATAACTATTACATCATTAATAGTTTAGAGATTGTTCAAACTACTTAATAAGTACAGTCATATAGAAAAATTAACAAAAGTTACATCATGTACGTGGAAAACTTGAACAGAAGATCAAAAAGAGACATCCTATGCCTTCAAACTGCGTCGTTGGGATCGACCTGCTCCTGCTACTCTCCCTCTTCTGCAAATTTTTCCCCTTCAATGAACCTGCCTTCCTCAAGGGGTCCTTCTTCGTCACCTGTGGCATAAATGCCATGAGCTGGACCCCAAAAAAAAATTTCCTAAACCGTTTAGCAAACTCACAATAAGATATTCCACAATACATATCGTATAGCACCCAATGCGAAGTTACAGGCTATTTATCATTTTCAACAAGATAAACACATATAAGAACAAAAGAATGAGCGTGTGATGCAAATGAATGCAATGCAGATGCCCAATCTCCAAGCACTTCCAGAACAGTATCATGAATTTCACACCGGGAATTACAAAGAAGACTTGATGGCTTTGCTCACTTAACCTATCCTAGCCTCGTTGCGAAAGGTAAACGCTCGCATTGGCTACATGCCTCAACAGTTTTACTCAATGGCAACAGCGTCGGGAGGGTCAACAAGTTTTATCCATCCTTATCCGTACCAGGCGATCCCACATTAAGTACTAGGATGCTCGTTAAGTGTTCCGCCCAAAGTCTAAATAAAGCTAGTGACGATCCCATGGTGCCTAAATCCTCTTTTTATAATAAAACCTCCAGTTTAATATCACATCCAGCAACCAGGGATGCCCTAGATCCACAACCACTGAATAATTAATTTCCATGTCACCCAACCCAATTATAAATCAACCAATCAAATTTCGAGTAACACTATTACGTTTCTGTACGTTAAGCTCCCGTACACCAACATTCCCGATCACAACGCCGAATAGAGGACGTTCGGCTCAAGACGTGGTACGGCTCATGACATATATAATCCAAAGTCAATCATATCCAACATGATAATCAAAATGATACCATTACGTTCCCTTACGTTATGCTCCTGTACATCGGCGTTCCCGATCACTGCGGTACATAGCGGTAGTTCGGCTCAATACGTAATACGGCTCAGTATGTTACAGGTTCAGGACATTGATGGCCCGAAGGTAAATTAAGCCAACATAATAATTTGAATGGCACCATTACGTTACGGTACGTTCGGATCCCGTTCGTCAGCGTTCCCGATCACTGCGGCATAAAGCGGCAGTTCAGCTCAAGACGTGATACGGCTCAGGACATAACACGGCTCAGGACGCACATCGCCCAAAGTCTACATGTCATTATAATAACCTGAATGGTACCACTACGTTCCCGTACGTTAGGTTCCCATTCATCAGCGTTCCCGATCACAGCAGCGTAAAGCGGCTGTTCGGCTCAATACGTGATACGGCTCAGGACGTAACACGGCTCAAGATGTATATGGCCCATTGTCAACACCCCCATCAATAAGGACTCTAATCATGATATTATTTCAAATCCTCCATCCTTATTCTAAATCCTCTTACCAATAATTTGCGCACAAAACCTAACCCACAAGATGCCCAAAGTGTAATGCAATGATGCTTATGGTACAACAAGTCGTATCTTGAAGTACAACTTAACAATAGCATGGTATGAGACTAAACGTGGCATGATGTACAAACTAATATATCATAAAGTACAAGTCTTTAAGGCATAAGGTATAACTCACTAATGCATAGAGTACAATCATGCGAATCATAACCACAATTTAAGCGGCATAGAATGGAACCATTAGCATGAGTTCATTTCATCAAAGGCATCATTTTCATGCACTAATTAATCAAAAAGTTTATATAAGGTTCACACACTTAAGTCTCATAAGTAACGCACCATTCAAACACTTAGCCAATTTTAGGTACAAGTTTAATTGCTAGTCGTAAAGTTGCAACAGTATTTGGAAGCACTTAGGCAATGATTTTGTTTATGAAATTTTAACACCAATTAGATAAAAGTATATCCTACAACTTTCATGTTTACGACTACGGTCAATTCCTAAGGTAAAAAGGTCATTTATTTTGTTTTAGTGAAAACCCTTCAGCACTTTACAGAGAAAATCCTAGAAATTGGGCCTCTGTTGGCCACGGTTTTGGGGCACAAAATCAAGGTCTGTAGGTCTGAATTTTGGTGACCTTCCATTTTAAGATTTTCCCTACAAGTTTCATGTTTTGAGTTAGGGCAAGTTATATGTAAAAAGTTTGAGATTTTGGCCAATTTATAAAGAGGGTTCAGTCAACATAAAAAGGGTCTGCAGAGTGTGTTTTTAATAGAGAATGTTTAAAACTTTTGGGGTATCATCTGAGGGTATGTTGAGCTGATTTTTTCCCGGTAACTATGTTAATATGTTAGATACAAAGTTCATGTTTACCACTTCTGGATTTGGATTGTAAAAAGTTAGGTTTTAGGTCTTACAAAAATGTGTGACAGAGATGCCTGTCAGTCATTGAACCTTAACAGTGACTTTTGGAACGCTTTTGACCTATCACGACTCCGTATTTGTGGCTCATTTTTGGTGGCCAGAAGGATAAATGTGTTCTCTACAAGTTTTATATTCTGACCTAAGCCCGGTTCTCACTTGAACTTTGCATTTTCAGGTCTTCAACTCAAAGTGGTCAAGATCTGACACTCTTGGAAAAAAATGAGATATCTGGAGTTCTACCCTACGAAATAACTTCAAACCAATTTTTTTATGAAAGATAACTCAACAATATAGATCTGGACATAAAAATCACTTTAATACCATTTTTCTGCATTTATTTATGATTATTTAAAGTCAGTGGTATAAAAATGAGTAAATCCAGAAAATCAGGATACTTAGGGTTTTGGTTGCTTAGCTCGTGTAGTGTGCATTCTTGATGTGCTTTCTTTGCATGCATGTCTTAAAATCATATAAACCAAAACTCCAGAATACACAAAAGCCATAAAACTCAAAAACATACACAAATGGTTGGATCCTCAAATGATTGTAGGAGAATAGGACTTAGCTCTAATGACTTCTCCTTAGTTCCTCCTTCTTCCTTCCTTCTTTCTTTCTTCTTCTTCTCCTAGGACACTTAGATAACTTTTGGAGCCTCTCTCCCTCACTCTCAACCGAATGTGTACAAAGGGGAAAGAGTGTTTGGCTTGATGGTTTTTATAGAAAATGATAAATGAAACTTAATTATTATGTATAAGAAAAATTTTGAATTTTCTAATTCTCCATTGGTTGCATGGGGTGGTGGCCTCTTTTTGAGAAATGCATATCTGATATTTTGCAGGTGGGAAAGCCAGCTGGGGTCTGTTTGGGTAGACCAAAAGCTGAATTTGCATTAAATTAGGGTTTCAAATTGTATTTTAGTATATTGTTTTGAATATGAATGCATAAAATATTAATTTTATGTACCTAAATTTACTAAAATCTATTATATTAATTTATTTATAATTAATTTAGTCTTTTCATAATTTATCATAATTTTGATAGCAATTAAATAAATAAGTGTAGGCTTTTAAGCTAAATTAAGGTAGTTTGACTAGAATTAGCTTTTGGACTTATTTATTGTGTAGAAACTTTAAATAATTATTTGTTTACTTTTGTTGAGCTCTATTATTATATTATTATGTATATTACTTGCATAAAAAGTCTTCGGTCATAATAATTCTTAATTGATACAACTTTTTCTCATTTTTTAAGCTTAAAAAGGAAAAAGTCACTTTTTGGGCACAAACTCCAATGTGGCCGTCCACTAAGGGCATTTTTGTCATTTTTTGATATTTTTTGGTCTTTTATTAATTGATTATATATAAATATCAGATTTTGGGTGTCTATGTGTCAAATTTTAGATTTTTGAAACTTTTTACTGTATTATGGGCAAAATAGTCATTTTACCTTAGTTATGAAAATTTTTTATTTTTAATTTGATATTTTATGTTATTTACTTAATTTAAGCTGTTCTGAGACTTTTCTAAGTGTTAGGAATTTGCCTCTGAGTATTTGATCTTTTTAGGATTTTCGGGCTAATTAGGGTTTCTTATATTCATGTAGCGACCTAAGTTCTCACCGTCTATTCGTCACTAATACTAGGGTTTGAGCCGGGTTGTTATAATCTAGGTGGTTACTACTATGGTCCGGATCGGGGTGTTACAAGTTACAACCTAGGTTGACACCAAGTCTGTGACTCTCCGTCCTCCGGGCACGTCGGGGCATACATAAATATAAATAAAGGGGTATTCTAGCCATTCATTCATATTTATATACATAGTTATTACATCATAAAGAAATTCTAAACCATTCAAAATTACATAATTATTATAGTTTTACTAAAAAATTTCAAAAATTACACCAAGCGCGACAGAACTGAATATAAGAACAAAAGTAGAGGTCTAGACTCTTCAGAATGCATCAGCGGGATCACGTGCTTTTGGAATTCACCCTATTCTTCAAACTCTTCTTCTCCCTCAGGGACAAATTTCTCCAAGGACTCTTCCTTACCTATGGCACGAATGCCATGAGCCAAGGCTTAGAAATAAAATACTCTAACTTTCTAACTAATCTCGCGGCATAAAATTCACTGCAACACATACCATATAACACCCAGTATAGTTTGTAGTCAAGGAGACAGACAATTTATGACATGATAGCAGATAAGTCAATAAACATATGCATATGAGATGCCATGTATGAAATGCAGATGCCCAAACCAATATGCACCCAGATTATAATAGGGATTTCACATCAGAAATCACCAGAGTAGACTTGACGGGACTTGATTACCAAAGTCATTATCACTCCTCGTTGCGAATAGTAAATGCATCGTCGGGCTTCATGCCACATTTATTTTACTCAATGGCAACGGTGTGGGGGCGGGCCAACCAATTATCAGCCACCCTTATCTGGGCCGACTATTCCCACCTTAAGATGCGTGATGCCTTCGTCGATGTCAACCCAAAGTCTAAGAGAATTCAAAAGACGTTCACATTATACAAAGTACCAAGATGAAGGATTTAGGACCGCTACAATTGTGACAACCCGGTACGTATTTATTTTATTGATCTTCACCTTAATTAAATATTGTGATATGACAAAAGTTAGAATATTAGTTTTAATTGTATGGGCGTTCGTGAACAAATTAATGAGTTGTAGAATAATTTTAAAAGATCTAAATTAATAATAAATTTTGATGATTTACAAATGGGATAAGTTGAAATGAGATAATGAGAGTGAGGTTGGAGATTTGAGTTTAGTTTAAGAAAACTTGTTGAGATTCAGTTTCATGAATCACCTCTCGAGCAGTGGGGGTCTGCTCGAGCAGGCTAGCGGGATTAATATAAAGAGTTCTCGAGCCCTGGAGAAAAATCAGGAAAAAGTATAATATATATATATATATAGCTAGCCCTCCTTTATACACGTGAGCCTCCTTTTCCCTTTTCATATTCCTTTTCTCTTCTCTCTCTCTCTCTCTCTCTCTCTCTCTCTCTTTTCTTGAGAGAAACTCAAGCAATACCCTTAAAACCCTAGTTTTCTATCACCCAAATTGAAGATGGAGGCAAGATGAGGACAGATCTAAGGTGAAGATCAAGCTTGCGAGCAAGGAGAGTAAAGATAAAGCCTTGAGGAAGCAAGTAGAACCAACATCCAAGCCCTAAGAGGAAGATTTGAAGAAATCACAAGCTTTCAAGCAAATCCAAGGTAGGATTTAGATTATCTCACATGTCTTGCGTAGATTTCAGTTGATATTTTGTATATATAAGCAAAAATTAGGCCAATTGCATGCTTAATTATCATATTGGTAAGTTTGTGTGTGTGTTGAGTTGGCTTTCACAAAAATGGAGATTTTTGGGAACTTATTACCCATGAAATTGATGATTTGATATATCAAAAAGGGTTTTGAGACTTGGAATCTAGTGTTTTTGGTTTAAAATTAAAGATTTGAAGCATCTTTCATAAGGGTTATGTGTTTGGATGTTTGAAGCTCAAAACATGGGAAAATCTAGGTTTTTCTCAGGTGCTAGCGCGCTCAAGCGGAGCCTTGTCCGCTCGAGCGCTCACATGGTAGAAGGTTGGGAACTTGAGCGCCCGACGTCCGCTCGAGTGGACTGACTGTGCATGACCAACTTTGTTAACTCATATCTCCCTCATTCAGACTCCAAATTGGGTCATTGTTATATTCAAATCGAAGCACCGGAAGTCCTCTTTCAAACAAGACTACTCTTACAAAAAAATTCATTTTGTAGAAAAAGTTATGATCAAAATAGTGAGGGTATGTCAAAATTTTAAAATTATTTTTCAACCGTTTTTAGCTGAATGTTTTGGAAAAATATATTTTCATTCATATTGGCACTTTTTACTAAATTCTTAGTCCCTTGAGCTTGTGGCACATTTATAGATATATCTAAATTAAGTTGGGATGCATGCATTGGACCTGTTGATTGAGTCATCTTTACACTAAACGTGAGTTTCAGATTGATATATGTATATGTATACATGATGGGTGTATTCCTTTTAAATTGAGGTGATCCTCTTGATATCATTTTATGTTATGGGTATGTGATAACATTATGATCTATGAAAAAATTTTAACACTGTGATTTATGAAAAACTGTGTAAAGAAAGTGGCAAAATGAGATAATGCATAACGAAAGTTGGGGAACTGAGGAATTGTGTACTAAAAGTCGTGATAGTAATTCGGGGGTGGATTTATAATGATGCACTATGGTAATGAGTGGGAAATCAATCATTTGTGGGTTGGACTCCCGGGTTGTGAAAATGAATCTAATTAACCTAAAATGAACCGTACGGATTTATGTGGAATAAGTTGGGCTAGCGGCTCTGCGGTGAAAGACCAAAAATCTGCACAAGATAGGGATCACATGCCCACGGGTTAGTCTCCAAAATGTGGTATTGTGTCATGGTGAGTTATAAAGCTATCTATTACCCAATGTCTTCATGTAGCCTATTAGGATTAATAGGGAGGGGTTTCTATAAGTTGCACCCGGCATCAGTTCATTAGAGGTGATACAATTTTGTGGAAACTGGGAATAAAAATGAAGGATTGAGGAATGATAAAGAAATGGATAAATGGAGATAAGTTTGGGTGTGCGTGAGTGTGTGTGTGTCAAAAGGAAAACTTGATGAAAATGTGCATTTTCTTTTGGTTACACCCATCAAACCTCACAAATCATGCATTATATATGAGTTAATCTTTATCCTACGAGTTTCGGCTCATGTATATATGTTAAACACATTTCAGGTTCCGAAGAGCGGGGTGATACTAGAGCTATGGATACTTTTGGAAAGAACAAAGAGTGGGAGCGCGATGATTTCTCTGTTTCTTCATTTTTGTTATACAAAAGATAATGGAAGTGGTGTAATGAAAGTGATAATTAATGTTGAATGTATGTTATCTCAAACTTTTGTGATAGACCCGGGGAATGTAATCTTGAATTTGGTCGTTTTGTTAAAACCTTTACATGTTATATATAATATTTTCCTATATTTTGAAGTATTATCTATGGATATGATCTATGTATAGCATGTTTTGGGCTTAGCTCACGGACGCGGGTTTGGGTCGTGACAGAATGATCTTAGAGCTCTAGGTTCAGATACCTAGGAGCCATGGGATGTGAGGACGACTTTGTATGAGAATTGTTTAATGAGAATTAGGCACCACTCCATGGCATGGTTTGTGTGCTTGCATGGGATTGTGGTTGTATTATCTTGCGCATGTTATGTGTTTATATGAGCATGGAGGTCGAGTCTTGGGGTGATGTGGCTTGCCATTTGGCGTCTGATCGACTACTTTGGGGTTCGAAATAGAAAAGCGTTTGGACGACGTTCTTTCTATGAGAAATCTAAATTAGTTGCTCGGATTGTTGTATTACTTTGAGGCTTTTCCTCGGTATGTGTTTATGTGTTTGTATAATTAAGTTTGAGTAGGGTTAGCCCCGTTTGGGCTTAAAATTGAATCTCTTGGGGAGGGAGTGTCGATTTGTTTACGAATTATATGCTGACAATCGTTTTCTCTTCGTATAATGATGCCTCCTAGGCGAGAAAGAGGTCGCGATCGCGGCTGGGGGGCGCGGGAGAGCGCCAGTTCCTGAAGAAGGGGATATTAACGCCCCGTAGGAACAAGTTGGGGGAGCAGAAGTGATTCAACAGATAATGAATGCTTTGAGGACTCTAGTTGGGCCTGGGGCTAACCAAGTGGGAGCACGGGATATAGACGGAAGGGCTACAATGATGATGAGAGAGTTTCAACGGCTAAACCCTCCTACTTATTATGGGGAACCTGAACCTCAAGTGGCAACGGAATGGCTAAAGGTAGTCACCCGAATTTTAGATACTTTGCAAATAGTGGAAGATGACTTAGAGTCAGTTTTGCTACTTTTCAACTCTGGAAAGAGGAAAATGACTAGTGGGAGTTTGGTAAGACGACTACGGACGGTACATGAGCAGCATTTACAGCGGTATTTCTAGAAAAATATTTCCCAGAGTCCATTCGAGATACATATAGAGAGGAATTTCTATCGTTGATACAAGGAAATATGTCTATTTTGCAATATGAAGCAAAGTTCACAAGTTTATCAAAGTTTGTGCCCGAAATGGTGTCAACAGAGGAATTGAAGGCCAAGAGGTTCGAAAGGGGTTTACGACCCGCTATCCGAGAGAAAGTGGTGGGGTTTTGATTGAGGGTTTTCTCGGAGGTAGTGGAGACGGCTATGGTAATAGAAAGTGCTATGGCAGATAATCGCAGGATCATGGAAAAGAGCCAACCATCGGTGGCTAGAACAACACAATCAGAGGGACGACCTTATAAAAAGAAAAGATCAGAACAAGGCAATACTAGTTCGGCGTCACAGCGATCTTATCAGAAACAATGCTCCGTACTCAACCCATCTGTGGCCTCGACGGCACGTTTGGAGCGAAGGGAAGTTGCATGTTTTGTTTGTGGCCAGCAAGGACACCAGGCTAGAGAATGTTCGCAAAGGAAGCAAGCACCAAGGCAACAACAGAGCGTGACACAAGGACAGTCTCAGGAGAGGGGACCTATTAAATGTTTTCAGTGTGGTCAAGAGGGGCATGTTAGATGTGAATGTCCGCAAAGGAGAACTGGCCGAGAAACTTCTACTACACGATCTACTCAGCGGCAGACATATGACCATCCAACTTGACAGACTGGGACGCAGATAGTTTGGGCTCCTAGGGAGGCTTCTTTAGTACAATCTATGCGTTAACCTATAGGTAGGGGACATGGACAGACATCTGGAATCCAAGGAAGGGTCTATGCCATCGCAGAAGCTGGTACTTCCTCAAACCTTGAGATACACGAGACTATGACCAGTACCCCAGTGATACGAGGTACTTTGTTAGTTTTAAATTATTGGGCTCGCATGTTATTTGATACTGGTGCATCACGTTCATTTATCTCTTCTTTATTCGTATCTGCTTTAGGTTTACCTGTTGAGGTGTCGGACGTTGTTGTAAGTGTCAAAACACCCATCGGTGATTGTGCAACGTTATGGTGTGTATGTAGAGGATGCGAAGTAGTAATAGTCGATCGTCATCTTGTGTTTGACTTTATTGTGCTAAAGATGTTGGGGTTTGATATTATTCTTGGAATGAACTGGTTAACTACATTTTGTGCATTTATTAACTGTGATCGACGAAGGGTTTTCTTGAATACTCCAGAAGGGGATTCTTTCTTTTACATGGGGGATAAAGATGATAAGATGACACATTGACCCGGTGACGTGAACCACTTAACTAATGTGCGTACGATTCTTTTTACCCTTTTGACTAAGGATGATCCTTCCGTACGAGGAGAGCTTCCACTAGTGGTGGGCGAGTTTAGTGACATTTTTTGGATGAGCTATTCGAACTACCGCCACATAGAGAAGTTGAATTTTCTATTAAGCTTATCCCATGGACTGTTCCAATATCGGTGCCATCCTATCGTTTCACTCCAATAGAGTTGAGAAAACTGAAGGTTCAGTTGCAGGACTTGCTAGATAAGGGCTTCATTCGCCCTAGTGTCTCGTCATGGGGAGCACCAGTATTGTTTGCTAAAAAGAAAGATGGCTTGTTGCGATTATGTATCGATTATCGAAAGTTGAATCAAGTTACAGTGTAGAATAAATATCCAATGCCCAGGATTAATGATCTATTTGACCAATTGAAGGGCTTTGCATGTTATTCAAAGATCGATTTGAGATCGAGTTATTACCAACTAAGGGTGTGAGAGGATGATATACCCAAAACTGCATTTCGTACTCGCTACGGACACTACGAATTTTTGGTGATGCCCTTTGGTTTAACAAATGCCCCCGCAACTTTCATGGATTTGATGAATTGAATCTTTCGGCCTTACCTTGATCAATTTGTAGTAGTTTCTGTTGACAACATTTTGATTTATTCTCCGACCCCAGAAGTCCATGAAGAGCATTTACGTGTGGCACTTCAACTTTTGAGAGACGGAGTAACTGTTGATCCATCTAAAGTAGAGGCCGTGCAAGATTGGAAAAGACCACAAAGTGTGTTTGATACCAGAAGTTTCACGTGGAGTGATGCTTGCAAAGATGCCTTTCAAGAATTAAAGAATCGGTTGACCAGTGCGCCAATACTGATCATACCGGAGAGGGGTCTTGGTTATGAAGTATATTGTGACGCGTCTCATGAAGGGTTAGGGTGTGTTTTGATGCAGCAGGGCAAAATTGTGGCAAACGGATTGAGACAATTGAAGACGCATGAGATGACTAACCCAACACATGATTTAGAATTAGCAGTAGTTGTTTTTACGCTAAAGATGTGGAGGCATTACCTTTATGGAGAACGATTTGAAGTTTTCTTCAACCATAAGAGTCTCAAATACCTATTCTTGCAGAAAGATTTAAATTTGTGACAGAGGAGATGGATGGAATACCTGGGTGATTATGATTTTAGTTTGCAATATCACCCGGGCAAGGTGAACGTTGTCACAGATGTCCTCATTCAAAAGTCTTTGAAGTCTTTAGCTCAAATTGCAATACGAGAATGGAAAATGTTGGAAGAGGTTGGAAAGTTTAACCTTAACCTTGGTGGGGTCGAGGATCGTGTTACCTTGTCCGCTATAGTCTCTCAACCTATATTAATACATCGTGTCATTGAGGCTCAACAGCTTGATAAAGAGGCACAAATGTATGGGGAACGTGCCACCAACAAGGAGAACACCGAATGATGGACCAATTTATCGAACCAAGGCTTGAGATTTATGGGAAGACTATTTGTACTTGAGGTTTGTCGTGAGGAAGTGCTACGAGATTTTCACCATTCTCGACTTGCAGTTCATTCAGGAAGTACAAAAATGTATCATGATCTTCGACGATAATTTTGGTGGAAAGGCATGAAAAAGGATGTGGCCTTGTTTGTTGCTAAATGTCTCACGTGTCAGCAAGTGAAAGCAGAACATTAGCAACCGGTGGGCATGCTTCAACCATTACAAGTTTCAGAGTGGAAGTGGGAACATGTGACGATGGATTTTGTTTTTGACCTTCCTAGGTCACCGAAAGGACGCAACGCGATATGGGTAATTGTGGATCGCTTGATGAAGTCTGTGCATTTTCTCCCGATACGTACAACCGATTCGGTGGATAAGCTAGGAAGACTATATGTTCAAGAGATTGTACGATTGCATGGTGTACCAATATCGATAGTATCGGATGGAGACCCCCGATTTACCTCACGATTTTGGCAAGGCTTACAGGCAGCTTTGGGGACTAGTTTACTCTTTAATACGACGTTTCACCCTCAAACCGATGGTCAGTTCGAGTGTACGATTCAAATTTTGGAAGATATGTTGCGAGCTTGTGTGTTGGACTTTGGTGGTTTGTGGGAAGATCACCTACCACTAGTTGAGTTCGCATACAACAATAGTTACCAAACAAGTATCGAAATGGCCCCATACGAAGCCTTATATGGAAGACCATGTAGATCTCTGTTGTGTTGGACTGAAGTTGGAGAAGCCTCACTATTAGGCCCCGAATTGGTGAAAGAAATAATTGAGAAGATTGCCATAATTTGAAAGAATTTGATCACGGTTCAGAGTTGCCAGAAAAGTTATGCCAATAGACGGAGACTACCACTATCGTTTGAAGTAGGAGATTTTGTATTTCTAAAGGTGTCACTCAAGAAAGGTCTGATAAGGCTTGGTAAAGGCAGAAAGTTGTCACCACGATTCATAGGACCTTTCGAGATACTTGAACGGATTGGGGAAGTAGCATATCGACTGGCTTTGCCGCCATGGTTTTCATCTATACGCGATGTTTTTCATGTGTTGATGTTGTGAAAGTATGAGCCCGATCCTTCACACGTTGTAGACTGGTCAGAATTGAGACTATGAGAAGATGTTTCGTATGAAGAACCACTAGTGAAGATTTTGGATACCCGGCAACAAGACTTATGAGGTAAGACTTTATCCTATGTAATGGTGTTATGGCGACGTCATGGTGTAGAAGAAGCAACTTGGGAGAGAGAGTCAGATATCCGGTCCAAATATCCCGAGCTTTTTCAGTCTTAAGGAGGATCAAATTTCGGGAACAAAATTCCTAAGGGGGAGGTTGTGACAACCCGGTACGTATTTATTTTATTGATCTTCGCCTTAATTAAATATTGTGATATGAAAAAAGTTAGAATTTGAGTTTTAATTGTATGGGCGTTCGTGAACAAATTAATGAGTTGTGGAATAATTTTAAAATATCTAAATTAACAATAAATTTTGATGATTTCCTAATGGGATAAGTTGAAATGAGATAATAAGAGTGAGGTTGGAGATTTGAGTTTAGTTTAAGAAAATTTGCTGAGATTCAAGTTCAGGAATCACCGCTCGAGCGGTGGGGGTCCGCTCGAGCAGGCTAGCAGGATTAATATAGAAAGTTCTCGAGCTCTGGACAAAAATCATGTCACGCCCCAAACTCTGGGCCACGTGAAACACTCATAAATAACCAACCACAACACCTCGACCGAGAATATCCTCTCAGATAAAACATACATGCATTGTATATAAACGTCAAATGGCTTACATTACAAGGCTCCAACGCCGAGAAACATGTATTAAGCAGACACGATATAGAAAGAAACAAAAATGGAAGACTATAACTCTTCTGCTCCCAACCAGCAAACCCGAATCAGCACGCGTGATCGGTACTTGAAAATATTTTATTCCACACAGTGAGCCAAGGCTCAGCAGAAACTAGACAAGCATGCAATATAAACAAAACATGCTAGGAAATCGAAGTGCAGTTTTAGACTCTCTTACAAGCCTTTAAAACAATTTTCACATGCAAGGAAAAGCGAGGATACAAACTATGTTTTGACTCTCACACAGAAGCCTGGAAAATTGTTGAAAAAGGGCTTTTAGATCGCAATTCACACGACTCTTAAAAATAATTTGAAAATTAGTCTATCCGTCTCGTAATGCAGTTCATGCAAGCCATGTAACTTCTCGGACTGAACCCGATGGACCACTGCCCCAACAAACGCGTCTTCTCGACCTCAAGTCGAAGGACCGTCGCCCCAACACATTCGTCTTTTTGGCCTTTCGCCGAGGGACCGCCGCCCAAATGCTTCTTTTTGGGCTACAGCCGAGGGACTGTCGCCCCAACACATGCATCTTCTCGGCCTCAAGTTGAGGGACTGCCGCCCCAACACACGTCAAGTTAACCAGGGTTAACATCTATTGGATCATACATTCATCTCACCCATTTCATACACATATGCAAACCTAAATAAGGATTTAAAGCATAAAATCATGTATCAACACGACGTTCCACAACCCATGTCACATGCCTATAAAACTCTAGGTTTTAAAGCATAAACCATATTACACATATCGACAACAACCCATGTATAACTCCACAATTTGTATATAATTAAACAGTTATAAAGCACATAGCTATATATAACCACACACCACGACCAACCGAACTCTAAAAAGGAATCCACAGGTATTTGAACCGACTAATTTCTATAAATTAATCAATTGAATATCTTAGGACGCCAATTAGAAACCAAAACCCAACCACCAAACAACAAAACACTACTAAACTCCCAAGGCCCTAACACGACCAAAACAGACTCACACAAGTCCAACACAACCCACGACGCCTCCAAACGCCCAACACAACCCACGACGCCCCCAAGTGCTCAACACAAACCCACGGCGCCCCAAGAAACAAGAAAGTTGATCAAGAGGGCCAACAAGGATGAACAATAACCTTTTTCCAAACTTTTGGCAAAATGGGTGAAAATGGTTTTAAAATTTTGACATACCCTCACTATTTTGATCATAACTTTTTCTACAAAAAGAATTTTAAAGTGTGAGAGGTATCATTGGAAAGATGACTTCTTGGGCTTCAATTTGAACATAAAATGACCTAATTCCGAGTCCAAATGAGGGAGGTATGATCAAAATAAAAAGACCAAAAAAAATAACTCTACGGACCCAACGCTCGCTAGGCGCTCACAGAGCGCTTGAGCACCTCACCACTAGAATGCAGCACTTGCTGGGTGCCCGCTCAGTGCTTGAGCGCCCTTCTACTTGACAACAGCCTAGATTTCCCTATTCTTGGTGTTCTAAGCCCCCAAACTTGTTAAACACTCACAAAACACTATCTTAACCACAAATCTAAGCCTCCAAACACCTTCTCGACACCCTCCAACGTGCCTACACCCAAGCCAAACACCAAAACCACGAAAGAAACTCTCGAAACACAATTTCATCCACCGAAATTGACATAAAACTGATTTTTAACTCAAAAGCCCAACTTTTACAGAAAATCAAATCTACAATAATTCGACTGGTAAAAGTACACCTGATTACACATAGCACCCTTATAAAATATACAGGTCTAGAATCCTACCTCGGTGAGTCAAAAACTCAACGTCTCGATCCACGTGCAAAACTAAGCTTTGTCGAAATGAAATTCTATTCGGATGAACGCGTAGCCCACCGTGCCAATGGCAAGGATCCGCTATTGGATCGTTGAAAATTGAGCCCCGGGCTCCCGAGAAGTTAGAGAGAAAATGGAGGTAACTTAGTCGTTAAGTTTTGAAAATATCTAACTCTATATATTTATAAGCCTCTAAAATATTTTTTTTTTAAAATTTTGAAATTCGCACCACAACGGCCCGCGGCCCTGGGAACCTACCCCGCATGCATATCTAAGCCCGATCATGCATCGAAAGCAATAAAACTATGATCAAATGAAAACACATAGCCCGCGTCCAAAAATGCCAAAAAAGAAAATGGGTCAAGATCACACAAATCAGGAGAAAATATAACATATATATATATATAGTTGGCCCTCCTTTATACACGTGAGCCCCCTTTTCCCTTTTCATATTCCTTTTCTTTTCCCTCTCTCTCTCTCTCTCTCTCTCTCTCTCTTTTCTTGAGAGAAACTCAAGCAATACCCTCAAAACCCTAGTTTTCTATTACCCAAATTGAAGATGGAGGCAAGATGAGGACAGTTCTAAGGTGAAGATCAAGCTTGTGAGCAAGGATAGTGAATATAAAGCCTTGAGGAAGCAAGTAGAACCAACATCCAAACCCTATGAGGAAAATTTGAAGAAATCACAAGCTTTCGAGCAAATTCAAGGTAGGATTTAGATTATCTCACATGTCTTGCGTAGATTTGAGTTTATATTTTGTATATATGAGCAAAAATTAGGTCAATTGCTTGCTTAATTATCATATTGGTAAGTTTGTGTGTGTTGGGTTGGTTTTCACAAAATGGAGGTTTTTAGGAAGTGATTACCCATGAAATTAATGATTTGAGATATCAAAAAGGGTTTTGAGACTTGGAATCTAGTGTTTTTTAGTTTACAATTAAAGATTTGAAGCATCTTTGATAAGGGTTATGTGTTTAGAGGTTTGAAGCTCAAAACATGGGTAAATCTGGGTTTCTCTCGGGAGCAGAGCCCTGGCCACTCGAGCGTTCACATGGCAGTAGGTTGGGCGCTCGAGCACCCGACGTCCGCTCGAGCTAATTGACTGCGTAGGGCCAACTTTGTTCACTCATATCTCTCTCATTCGGACTCTGAATTGGGTCGTTCTTGTACTCAAATCAAAGCCCCAGAAGTCCTCTTTACAACAAGACTACTCACACAAAAAAATTACTTTTGTAGAAACGTTATGATCAAAATAGGGAGGGTATGTCAAAATTTTAAAACTATTTTTCAACCGTTTTTAGCCGAATATTTTGGAAAAATAAATTTTCATTCATATTGGCCCTTTTTACTAAATTCTTAGTCCCTTGAGCTTATGGCACATTTATAGATATATCTAAATTGAGTTGGGATACATGCATTGGACCTATTGATTGAGTCATCTTTACACTAAAGATGAGTTTCAAATTGGTATATGTTTATGTGTACATGATGGGTGTATTCCTTTTAAATTGAGGTGATCCTCTTGATATCAAATTTGTGTTATGGGTATGTGATAACATTAAGATTTTTGAGAAATTGGTAACACGGTAATTTATGAAAAACTGTGTAATGAAAGTGGCGAAATGAGACATTGCATAACAAAAGTTGGGGAAATGAGGAATTGTGTATTAAAAGTCGTGATAGTAATTTGGGCGTGGATTTATAATGATGCACTATGGTAATGAGTGAGAGAGGAACTATTTGTGGGTTGGACTCTTGGGTTGTGAAAATGAATCTAATTAACCTAAAATGAACCGTACGGATTTAAGTGGAATAAGTTGGGCTAGCGGCTCTGCGATGAAAGACCGAAAACTTGCGTAAGATGGGGACCATATGCCCACGGGTTAGTCGCCGAAATGTGATATTGTGTCGTGGTGAGTTATAGAGCTATCTATTACCCAATGGCTTCGCGTAGCCTATTGGGATTAATAGGGAGGAATTTTTATAAGCTGCACCCGGCATCGGTTCATTACAGGTGATACAATTTTGTGGAACTGGGAATAAAAATGAAGGATTGAGGAATGATAAAGAAATTGATAAATGAAGATAAAGTCTGGGTGTGCGTGAGTGTGTGTGTCAAAAGGAAAACTTGGTGAAAATGTGCATTTTCTTTTCGTTACACCCATCACACCTCACAAATCATGCATTATTTATGAGTTAATCTTTATCCTACGAGCTTCGGCTCATGTATATATGTTAAACACATTTCAGGTTTTGAAGAGCGAGGTGATACTAGAGCTATGGATGCTTTTGGAAAGAATAAAGAGTGGGAGCCATGGTTTCTCTGTTTCTTCATTTTTGTTATACATAAGATAATGGAAGTAATTTAATGAAAGTGATAATTAATGTTGAATGTATGTTATCTCAAACTTTTGTGATAGACCCGGGGAATGTAATCTTGGATTTGATCGTTTTGTTAAAACCTTTACATGTTATATATAATATTTTCTTATATTTTGGAGTATTATCTATGGATATGATCTATGTATAGCATGTTTTGGGCTTAGCTCAAGGACCCAGGTTTGGGTCGTGACAATAATTGGGCTCTCTCTGAAATTACCCAAAGTCCAAGCTATCGAAATCAGAATGCTAGCGACGAACCCATGGTGCCCAACAGTATCCACGATAAATCATTTCAAACACCGAGGATACACTCAGGGTGTATAAACCAAAGCTGTAACCCCAGGGACACACC
Source organism: Heliamphora exappendiculata (assembly GCA_034768845.1). Lineage (NCBI taxonomy): Eukaryota > Viridiplantae > Streptophyta > Magnoliopsida > Ericales > Sarraceniaceae > Heliamphora > Heliamphora exappendiculata. The sequence continues at coordinate 45,666 of JAOTRH010047234.1, read as the reverse complement.
TAGCATGTATAAAGCAAAATATTTTCGAAAAATGGCAACCAGGGACGTCCTCGATTTAGAACCAAGAAGAACAATCTTAACATAGCCCATCCCAACAACGATTTGCACTGAAGGACTCCAACATGACAGGATGCAAATGAAAATATTTATAATGTATGGTATAAATCTCAAATACAACTATCTATAGCATGGCATCAACTAGCATGGCAAGATTCTTGGTATAAGGCGCAAAGTATAAGGTACAAGTATGTGAAGCATAAGCTATAATTCTCAAAATATCATTCAAATATGATATCTTGGGTTCTAAATCATCATACATTTACTTAGAAACATTAATCGACTAATTCAAATCAATCATCATACAAAAACTCAGGTCTCATAGCAAAGGGTACTCAAACATACACTTAACAAATTTTAAGGCCAAAAGTCAAGTACTAAATTAAAAGGGCCGACATGATTTTTATATCTCATATTTAACACTAAGGCAAATTGGTGAACATTTTATCTTAGCAAAAACGGTTCAGCACTTTTTTCAAGATTTTACCAAAATTATGTTTCTGTTGGTCTCGATTTTGGTGTATCAAATGAAATTCAAATGATCTCATGGTTTAGTATGTTCTAGTTTAACAAGCCCCCAACAAGTTTCATGTTTAGAGCTAAGAGTAGTTGTTTGAAACAAGTTAGATTTTTTGACCATTTTATAAAATAGATTATGTCAGTCGCTAAAACTCAGCAGAGCCGATTTTGAACTGAGAATTTGAAACAGTTTTAGGGTATCTTCCTGAGGTTTTATGGTCTGATATTTTGCAAGAAAAGACTTCCCTATGTCATCTACATTATTCATGTAGAGCACTTTTGGAATAATTCACTAAAAATAGGTATTTTCGGCTACTTAAAAATATGTAACAGAATGTTCCTTGGGGAATTAAACTCAAAAGAGATTTTCAAAGGGGTATTTACCTATCACAACTCAATATTTAGTTCTCATTTCTGGTGGGTGGATAGATATACATGTTATCTACAACGTTCATGGTTTGAACAAAGTTTGGATCTCATTGTACAATAGGATTTGCAAGTCGGTATGTTGACTGGTCAACAAATGACACACTTTGATAAAATTATAATATCTTGAGTTTTAGTTATGCAAATGAATTGAAACTAACTTTTGATGAAAGATAACATAAAAAGATAAATCTGTACATAAAGAACATGCTTATATCAATTTTTTACATTGAGTTATGGCATTTTAAATCTCAGGACAGAAACATTAAAGTTTTCAAAAATTAAGCCTCTTAGGGTTCAAGTCTTCTACTTATATCATGTCAAGTTTTCGTTCTATTTCTTTGCATGCTTGTGTTTTAGACTTTAATATCAAGGTTTCAACACCCTTAGAGGTTATCAAACTCAAAGATAATACCACACAACAACATCTCATATCACTCATAAACAAAACAGTCCTTAATTTCCAATTACGATGCCTTTTAAGTTTGATTTCGGTTCTTGGTTCTTAGAGTGTCTAAAGAGATGGTGTGGTATTGGGATTTAGGAGTTTTGAAAATGTTTCAAAAATATGGAGATTCAAAGATGTTTGAAAATTGCTTTAATACCTTGAAAGCCAAAATTTGAAAACCCATTTCTATTAAAAATAGAGTCGTCACTTAGTTTTTTGAGAAAAACTAAAAAAAATGACTTACTGATCTTGAAAACGTTAACCAGAAAAAGAGGGTCGGGAGCTAAGGTACGAATCGGAGAAGGTGTTAGGCACCCCGTTCGCCCAACCGTAAAGTTAACCTCTACTAATCATCATTGATTCTTTAATAAAAATTTTCAAATGCATGCACATAAAAAAATAAAGGCGAAGAGTGAACATCCAAAATTAAATATGAAAAATACGTAAGATATGTACATATCACTCCAAATTAGAGCAAATAAAAGGGTAAAATTCTAAGTCCTAAGGCATGTAATTTTTAACTAAAAGGATACATGGAACACTCTCACATACAATATTGTTTAAGTAATCTAAATTAACATGTTTTGGTTAAAAGAATAAAATTTTAAAGTTGCTAAAATTATCTAAATATGGATTGCAAGAAAAAATAAGCTAAATGCATACAAAAGAAATTAAAAGAAAATTTGCTAATAAGAGAAAAGAAAGGATTTTATACTTAAAGAGAAATTAAAGTTCCAAAAGAAAAGAAAAAGATTTAACAAAATAAGAAGGGTAGAAAATGTTATGAAAAAAATCTAATTATTGGCATGAAAGACGAAAATAAGAAAAATAAAAAGAACATTAAAAGATATTTTATGATTTTTTATTTTTTGTAGTTAATAGAAGAAAAGAAAAGAAAGATATTATTGAAGAAAAGTTAAGCTAACAAAATAAGATTTTAAAATAAAAAGAAGATTTAGTTATTAACATTTTACATTTTAAAAGAGAATAAAAGAAAAAAAATAAAATAAAATAAGGAAGTGACATAAAATGGATAATTGAATTTTAACTATTATGAGAAAAGAAAATTATAATGCTATTTAAAAATTAAAAATTAACTTAAAATTTTTTTTGTGAATTTTGGGTTTAACAAAAGAATTAAAGAAATATTATAGCAAGAAAATTAAACAAACGTCAAAAATAAAGAAAAGAGTGAATGTAACATTTAAAAGGAATTTAGACTAATAATAAAATACTAGAAAAAAAATTTACACGATTATTAAAAGAAAAGGAAAAGAAGATGAAAAATAAAAGAGAATTGTTAAGCTTAAAAAGAAAATAAAATGGAGTATTAAACTAATGTTATAAGGAAAGAAAAAAAAATGAAGTAGAATATTATTAAAGGAAAATTAGACTAATTAAAGGAAAAAAAAAAAAAGCTAGAAAATTAAACTAATGCTAGAAAGATAAATTAAAATAATTAAGGAATGAAAATAAAATTACTACATTAAAAGAGAAAAGAAAAGAAAAATAAAATAAAATATTTTAATGAATGAGATTGGACTAATATTTAAGAGACATATGAATTAATTACAACTATTCAATTTAAATGCGAAATATAGTATTAATTACTATATTCACGTAAATATAGGTGCGTTATTATAGCAATTAACAACATTATTAAGTTGTAAATGTCGAAATATATTAGCACCAATTAATGGATACAAATATAAATTACAATGGGCTAAGTGTGAGTATGAAAGAATTAACAATTAAATAAGTAAAGAAAATAACTAAATTATATGAAGTAAACAAGATTAACTACATAAATGGAAAGAATAGGCAATTTGAAATTAAATTTTTAACCTGGTCACTCTAAAAGAGAGAAAATAGAGCTAGAAAGACCGAGGATCCAAACGAGGTACCTGAATCTTGGAATCCTCAAATTGGAGAATGTGCTTCAATCCTCGGTTGGTGACTCCAAGCTCGGGCTTCAAATGTAAGTATTGGAGGTTTGGGACTCGGTATTTCAACAGGGCTTCGGTGTCGGAGCACGGAATTGCTCGGCGTCTCGGCAGAGTTTCACTCTCAAATTCTCACACTCAAATTCTCTCCTTGAAAATGTACTGGGGGTACGGTATTTATAGAGTGTATCAGCCAATGAGATGCTGCCACGTTTAAGGGACACGTCGGCCCATTTAGAGTTGGCGATCGCCACAATGCAAGTTAGTAATCGCCATGTTTTTAAAAGGTTCCACAAAGTTCTATGGCGACCACTTTTAGCTAGGGTTTCCATAAAGTTCTTTGGCGGTCGCCATGAAGAAAGTTGGCGGTCGCCTTACTTAGGTAGCAAGTTTCGATGATTCGTTAAAATTTCATTGGTTTGAAGTTTTTGGGTTCAAATACCGAGCTTGGATAACTTCCCGAGGATCATATCGAGGAACTATTCCTGCTGTTTTCATCATCGAATTCACCTAAGATTAAGTGGGGTCAAATTGGGATGTCTACAGTTGCCTCTCTTTGATATAACTTGCATAGAAATGCGTGAAGCAAGTTATATCAAAGACTTAGAGACAACAACCATTTGACCGAGCCATCTATCTTAGGCTACAAACAAACAAGCATGCATATGAGTTGGTCGTACTCGAACTTTAATCGAGCTGCCTACATACCCCTTTGCTAGGGATCAGACCAAAGTGTAGTTCATGGGGTAAAATGCAAGGATGTAAGATAAGAAATATAGTGTAATGCAACGAGGGTCAGTTTAAGGGCATGAGGAGGACCGATGAGTTAGTTTAGGGTCGTGAGGAGAACCGACGAGTCAGTTTAGGATCATGAGGAGGACTGAGGAGTCAATTTAGGGTCATGAGGAGGACCAACGAGTCAATTTAAGGTCATGAGGAGGACCGAGTCAGTTTAGGGTCATGAGAAGGACCGACGAGTCAGTTTAGAGTTATAAGGAGGACCGAGTCAGTTTAGGGTCATGAGGAGGACCGAGGAGTGAGTTTAAGGTCATGAGGAGGACTAACGAGTCAGTTTAGGGTCATGAGGAGGAGCTTAGGATCATGAGGAGGACAGAGTTAGCTTAGGGTCATGAGGAGGGCCGACGAGCAAAACATCAAACTAATAGGTCGAGTTAAGACCTAAAAATTTGAAACATGAGATAAAAATGATTAAGAACCAAGTTGTGGTTAAAATGAAATTTTTTCGGAAGAAAACCAAGAAATAATAGGTTGAGTTAAGACCTAAAAATTCGGGACGAGGCGCGAGATAAAAATAATTTAGAAGTCAAGTCACGGCTTAAAATTAATTTTATCAGGAGAAAACACTGAATTAATATAAGGAAAGCACACACAATTAAAGAAATACTCAAGATTTTATTTTTGAAAGGTCACCAAAAATTATTCTTAGAAAATAAGAAGAAATTATTTTAAAGCATGCTTATCATAACTAATAAAAAGACAAATGACCCAAACTACCCCTTCCATGATATGACTGCTGGCAGTCTGGGGAAGAGGAACCGTTTCCCCTCTGACATGGCGGTGGCCATTATCAAAACCCTTCGAAAGTGGCGGTCGCCGGATAAGATCTCCTTGAGCCTGGCGGTCGCCACAAAACTTTTAGGAAACCCGACGGTCACCAACATTGAAGATGGCGACCGCCACCTCCAGGCGAGCATAAGGCCTTCAATGGCGCGCGGGTTGGTCTCATTCTCTCATATCCTCTCTCTCTCTCTAATTGCGTTTGCTCTCTCTCGGCTCCCTCTTAACTCTTTGTGCCTTCTCACCCTTTTAGCTTTTGTGACTTTGTTTCCTTGTTTTAGCTTTCACACGATGTTTACCCTTTTGTTTGTGATTCCATTCCTATTTATGGCAGGCCAAGGCCATGGGGATGACTACTTGGGGGCGCGACAAGGCCCCTCTATTGCTGATAGCTCTCTTATGGGTGTCCTTCCCGCAAGCAGAGTTACTCCTACGCAGCTCGCTGCTGCTCTGATGCTCGAGACGGAGTGTGCCTCCCGCTGTGTTGCTGAAGAGGCACGAGCAGCTGCTGAGGCCGCGGTGGCTGATTTGTTAGATCCCGAGGCTGGAGACGGTCATCTGGCGCCCTTTGACCCGCACACTTACGCGCCAGTACCTCATCATGTGGTTCCATGCATGATGAAACGCTATGAGCCTCCCGCCGACGCAGTTGTTGCTGATGTTCTTCTACGGGAGCCTGACCACCATATGTCTCGTCAGCGCCCATCGGTAGATTTTTCAAACTTGCTATTTAAATACCAAAGCATGTTGTATGGTATGACAAACGTAGATGCATGCCTAGGATCCCCTCAGATGATATGATAATGTGTTGTGATATGATGATGATAATGATGATGATATTAATGATGATTGTGATTTTGAACTTAGCTTAGGTATCTATGCAATAGAGATTAAAATAGTAGGGATACTAGGATTTTAAAGGAAACAACAGAATGGGCAATTACTTTGGTGAAATAAATGGCTTGAGTTTTTTATTTTTGAGAAAAAACACAATTCTAAGGGGGAATTTTTGTTTTTTTGTTTTTTTTTTGGGGGGCGGGGGAGCATGAAAACTATGTGGGTAATTTTTATTAAAAATCCTAAAATTTTTGTCAAAAATTTTAAAAATTAGACTAAAGAAACTTAAGAGGTGCTAACAACCTTATAAAAATTTTCAAACGTCCTAGAAAATTTAGGGGAAAGTTTTCAAACTTCGTAGAAAATTAAGGTAAAACTTTTAGGAAATCTAGAAAATCTAGAAAAATTTTAAAAAATCGTAGAGAATTTTTAAAAAATTTATGAGAAGTTTTAGAAAATCTGAAAAATTTTGAAAAACTTTTCAAAAATCTTAGAAAATTGAGCAAATTTTTAGAAAATCTTGAAATTTTTTTAGAAATCCTAGAAATTTAAGGAAAACTTTTGGAAAATCATAGGGAATTCTTTTTTAATTATTATTATTATTATTATATATATATATATATATATATAGAAGATTGGGGCAAGTTTTCAAAAAAATTTAGAAAATTAATCCTAAATGGTTATGGCAAAATGGGCAAAAAAAATTAAGTTTTTTTTTGTTGTTTAGAGTATATTTAATGCAAGAAGATAAAGATTTGCCTAGCGCACCAGGGATTAGGATTCCTAGTCTTTTACTAAGAAGTGCAAAAATCGAAGGATCGTCACCTACACACGAACCTAGGGTTAGGGTGGCTAGTTTTCTAGGACTTGAAAGAACCGAAGGGTCGTCACGAACCTAGGGTTATTATTGCTTTTGGATGTCTGCTGCATATTCCATGTATTTGATCCGCTCTTTATATGTCTTCCATTTGTCTTCTCTTTTCAGGTTGGTCACTACGTCCGTGGCATCGGAGGATCTGCCTCCGGAGAGGTGTTTGAGTGGTATGATACCCTCCCTGCTACCAGTCGGGCTTATATTGGTGCCTCCGGCTTTGCTCGCTTTATACCCTTATTCGGTAGGACGGGCAACGGCCGGGTATGGTTGACGACTCTGGCCGAGTAGTGGTGGGATACCACCAACACCTTCCATTTCACTACTTTTGAGGCCACCCTGACGCTACTGGATTTCGCCCTTATTACTGGCATCCGAGTTAGAGGAGCTCCCATCACGTTTGATCCGACCATCGCTGATTTTGCCGATGCATTGATGCACTTTCTCGGGGTCATTCCAGCACAGATGGACAGAGACTGGGTCCGATACACCTGCTTTTTCGAGTGTTTTAGACACTTCCAGTGCACCGAGCCCCACCACTACGAGTGGGTTGCCCGGGGATTCTTGATGTATATGTTCGGTACCTCCTTGTTTTCGAATAAGGAGAATACCGTACATTTGCACTACCTGGGTGCCTTAGCTCGTCTTGACCGGGTGGCATCTTTCGACTGGGGAGGAGCTGCTCTCGCCACCCTGTACAGCTTCATGAGGACTCTCACTCGGTTCCCCCAAGAGCTCAGCATCGGGGGATACTAGAGGGTTTGGGAGGTACGATTTGATTTTTGTATATTTCCATTCCTGCCATTATCCATTATCTGGCATCTTCTTCCTTGCAGCTGTGGACTTATGAGTTCCTCGGGCTTCATGTCTCGGCAAACTCTGCGGTGGAACCTCTGGTTATTTCCCGTGCAGCCCAATGGTCCCAGGGACTAAAGGGGAAGAAGGCTAGAGAGAAGGACATTGACCGGTTCCGAGTTTCATTGGACTGGCTGATCCTTGACCGGGTATTTTTACTGCTTACTGAACTGCTTCCTATTCACTACTGTTTACTATCCTGTTCACTGCACTGTTCACTACAATGTACTGTTCATACGGACCGCCACACACTGATCACTGTATTTTGTACTGCATTCATTGCTCATTGCTCACCGTTCATTGCATTGCACTGTTCTTCATTCCGTTCACTGCACTGGACTGCACTGCACTGGACACTAATTACTGCATACTATTCATCACACTGTATGGTTTACTGTTCTTTGCATTGTACTGTACTTTGAACTATTGTAGGTCCATTGGGATGTCTGGAGGGGCATGGAGGATCCTACTGGAGGGTCCATTTGGTATAGAGTATTATCTAGGAGAGCGAGTGGTCCGCCAGTCACTCGGCCTGGATCATTTTTGCATACCGGTGGTTCCTCAAGCCTGCATGCGTCGGATCGATCATCTAAGCCGGGTTAACCTTCTCTTGGAGACAGTGGGGACCCCAGCTGTGGAGTTGCTCATTGCGGAGGGGGATTATACGGCCTGGGCCCGGGCTCATCTAATGGGACCACTAGGACCCGACTGTTGGAATGCGGGAAAAAAAAAGAACTGGCGCCGTAACCGTAAAAAATGGCGCATGCATTTTTTATGAAAAACGATAACAATAAACTGATATATTATGATTAAATATACCTTCAAGAAACTTGAACAAGTTTCTTTGATGCAGAACAACGATCCGAGACGACCCAATGATCTTCTCACATATATTCCGACGCACACGATGATCTCGGTGAGTGGACACCGATCCGGATCTTCGTGTTTTTTTCCTTTTGGTTTCTATCTCACACCTCTCTCTCAAAGAAAAAATGAATTCACATTGGGAAAGTGAAGGAGGCGACGACTAAGGTTGGGTATTATGTTAGTTTTTGGCTCCTTGCGATATATTTTAATATATCACTTGAGATATCCTTGGAAACTATATCTCCCTTTCCTAAAACTAAGGAGGAGATATATTTTTTCATAAAACAGCCTCCTATCCCCTATTAGGGCCGGCCACCTAGGGAGTGATCCTTAGGTGTGCCAAATTCCAATACCGCCCTCTATTATTTAACTTAATCCCTGAATGTTCTCGGCGGCAAAACCAACATTCAAATTAAATTAAATAATTACTGAAATGGATAGGAAAAAATATCCGTGCGCATAAAGGGCTACGTGAGGGATCATCTCATCCGGGAGATCGTGTAGCGTGGTAGTTTTCAAGATAGCATCTGCGGATAACCTAGCGGATCCTTTTACTAAGGCATTGTGTCAGAAAGTCTTTGATAACCATGTAGAAGGGTTAGGTGTCAGGTGTGTTCCTGCATGGCTTTGAGTATAAGTGGAAGATTGTTGGGAATGTATAGTGAAAAGTCATGCTTTTTATGTATTTTATTCTGGGTCGCTGGCATTTTAATGAGAAACATTTGAGATGGTTTTGCACTTATGGTTTCATATTTATATTTGTGATGTATGAATGCATAGTCCGTATATTCTATCCAGTATTTGACTCGGTGCGTGCTGCACGGAAGATCAAGTCATAGGTTCTGACAGATTATACAGGTATGCTCACAATCACAATGAACCCGGACATTCTATTAGTACGATTGTAGTACATCGTTATAGTAGCTGGTCTTGGTAAGGTCGAACGGAACGAATTCAGGTTTTGAGAATTCGATGTTCGAGCTCGATGTGTTAGTACACTTGGAGTGTACTGAGCGAGATCAATGGGATGATCGACATCCCGTATTATTGATCCACATCCCATATTATCATGTATTGCATGAGCACTTAATCCCGAAGTGATTGATTAATTGTGTTCAGATGATGTATGGTACTTTGAGTCGTCAATGGTTGAGTTTTCCTCCAAGAGATCAACAATACCGATGAGTTGGGTACTGGCATTATCTGTCCGATGATTGATAATTAGCTGATGAAAACCACGTTCAATACAGGTTGAGGAGTTCCCCCTCGTGTGCTTTTCTTATAGGTTTGATTATGCTAAACATGTACAGTGGATCTTCAGATCCAGCATATCAAAAGGTTAAGCGGTACGGTTGCGAGGAGAATAGGATAATTCAATCGGGTTGTCAATAACCTAATTTATTTATCGGGAATCCATATCTTAAACGTGGAAAGAATTCAGTGTATTTGATAAATTGGAAACTCAAGACATAATTTGAGTTTGGGTTGGGAGTTCAGTCAGAACCTGTAGTGGAATAAGTTCTGATTCGTACGGGAAAGAATCTAACTCGGGGACAGAGTTAGGGATATTCGATTTTCTCGTACGGTTAGCCCGATTCCTATACTTTCTCGTGATCCCTCACGTAGCCCATAATACGACGGATATTTTTTTTGTTGGTTTCGGTAATTATTTAATTTAATTGGAATGTCGATTTTTCCGCCGGCGACATTCGGAAATTAAATTAAATTAATGAGGGGCGGTTTTGGTATTTGGCACACCTAAGGTTTACTCCCTAAGTGGACGGCCCTAGGAGATGATGGAATTGATTATTTATGTTAAGTATATCTCTTTATATCCTTTTAGGAAAGAGAGTATATACATAATATAAATTTCATATATTCTTATATATTAAAAAGGAGGCTCATTAATGAAACCCTAACCCTAATACTCCTACTAGCCGCCACCCCTTCTCCTCTTTGGCAATTAATTTTTGCCTTTTTTGAGATTATTGTGTGAGAAGAAACCAAAAGGAGGAAGAACACTTCGATCGGAATCAGTGCCCACACATCGTAATCGTCGTAGTGCCTATGGGTCATACGTGAGAAGATTGCAAGGTTGTCTTCAACGTATTCAGGATTTCTTGAAACTTTTTGACAAGTTTCATAAAGGTATTAAACTATTAAAATCATTATAGTTTTTATTAAAATCGCATACGTCGTTTTTTACGGTCACAACGTCGATTCAAAATTTTTTCTGCTGTGCGGCTCCCTCTCTCCAACACTTATGACACCTCATCACAAACTGGATACTACCTGTCTCCATTGTCATCCAAAAGTATCCATGTCGTAAGATTTTCTTGGCTAACATATTTCAGCTCATGTGTGGTCCACAGACTCCTGCATGTATCTCTTTCATCAGCTTTTGGCCCTCTTCAGGGTTTATGCACAGCTTGTTGACCCTAGAATGTCCTCATTTGTGCAGTCTGCCACCACAAATGACAAACTGTGCAGATAGTCGTCGTATTGCCCTTTTGTCCTTTTCGCTTGCAAACTTGGAATATTCTCCTTTCTCTACAAAGTTCTAAATGTCAAAGTACCATGGAAGGCCGTCATTACTTTCTTCAATAGCAGCTGTCATCTCATATGCCAGCTTTCTCTTCTGCTCAATTATCAAGAGCCTCATTTGGACTCTGGGCGGTATGTCAATCATGGATGCTAGGGTGGCCAGTGCATTGGCGAACTTGTTCTGTAGTCTTGGTACAAGGGTGAAGATCACCAGTTCAAAGCACGGTATCAGCTTCTCTAGCTCCTGATGGTAGAGAATCATTGTCACATCCCTGACCTTCCATTCTCCTCTAGCTTGTGAAACCACTAGTGCTGAGTCTCTGATGACTTTCAGCTTCCTTACCCCTAGTTCTAAGGCTGCCTCCAATCCAGCTAAACATGCTTCATACTCAGCCTAATTATTGGTGACTTCAAAATTGAGCTTCAATGATAAGGGGACATGCGATTCATCGGGTGTGACAAGGAGGACTCCTATTCCATAGCCATATTGATTGGATGCGCCAACAAAATATAGAGTTCATTTGTTGTCCTCAACTTTCATTACCTGTTTGTCAGGAAACTGGAATTCTGTGTCTTTGCCTCCTTCAACTGGTTAGTCGGCCAGGAATTCCGCCACTGCTCTACCCTTGACTGACTTTCGGGTGACATACTGAAGATCAAATTCAGATAACAGCAGCAACCATCGAGCCAACCTTCAGGTCAATGCTGGCTTTTCAAATAAGTATTTCAATGGATCCATCCGGGAGATGATATTTACTGTGAAAGACAACATGTAGTGTCTCAATTTTTAGGAGGCCCAAACCAAGGCCCAACATGTCTTTTCCAGCGGTTTGTTCTGTATTTCTGACCCGGTCATCTTCTTGCTTAACTAGTAGACAGCCTTTTCAATTCCAGTTTCTCCTTCTTGTGCCAACATACATCCCATAGCTGAGTCAGTCACTGATAAGTAAAGAATCAGTGGCCTGTCAGGTTCGGGAGGAGTTAGGACATGTGAAATTTGTAGGTACTGTCGTACGGCATCAAAGGTGTCTTGGCATTTCTGATCCCACTCAAACTTGACTCCCTTCTTCAGCAGGCAGAAGAGCGGCTCACAGTTAGTTGCCTGCTTTGCAATGAACCGACTAATAAACTGGATTCTTCCCAAAACGCCACTAACTTCTCGCTCGATCTTCGGAGGAGGCATTTCCAAAATTTCTTTCATCTTCGAAGGGTCGACTTCAATGCCTCATTGAGTGATCATGAATCTGGGAACTTTTTCGGCAGTGATTCCAAATGCACACTTCTGCGGGTTAAGCCGCATCTTGTACTTTCGGATCATTTCAAAGAACTTTTGCAGTGCTGTGATGTGGCCATCTCGGTCCTTGGATTTTACTATCATATCATCCACGTACACCTCGACCTCCTTATGTGTCATGTCATGCTGTAAAGTAGTGGCAGCCCTTTGATAGGTTGCCCCCGTATTCTTTAGACTGAATGGCATCACACGATAATAGTAGGTCCCCCAGGGTGTGGTGAACATCATCTTTTCTCTGTCATTGAAATCTGGTTGTATCTGGAGAAGCCATCCATGAATGACAGCAAAGCATGCCCCGCTGTACTGTCCACTAAGATATCGATGTGCGGTAGTGGAAAATTATTTATCGGGCTAGCCTTGTTGAGATCCAAAAAATCCACGCAGACTCGGATACAGCCATCCTTCTTTAAAATTGGTACGATGTTAGCTACCCATTTTGGATACTCGGTTACCATTAGGAATCCAGCGTTGATCTGTTTGGCAACTTCTTCTTTGATCTTTGGAGCCCATTCCGGCCGGATCCGTCTTAATTTTTGTTTGACCGGTTTGGCATCGGGGTATAGAGGGATATGGTGCTGGACAATGTCAGGATCAATTCCGGGTATATCTTCGTAAGACCACACAAATATATCTTTGAATTTTTTTAATAAAGTTATTAATTGCTCTTGTTCACCTAAAGATAGAGAAGAACCAATTTGAACATTTTGCTGGTTAGTTTTCTTACCCAAATTTATTGACAAAGTTTCTTCAATTATTGGTTGGGCACGCATTCCTTCTTCTCTTTTTATTAAAAATTTTATTTCTTCGGGGATATCCACGTCGAATTCAAAATTATCAGAAAGCGTATGAAATAAATCAAACAAAGTAGAGTAACTAGAAATCTTGTTTATTTCATTAAAAACAGTGGGGATTATAAACTCGATGGTAAAAGCTGGGAGAGAACCATCAACAGGTGTGCTCTCGATTAAAGATTCCAACTCAAACTTGGACTTAGGATAGACAACGTGTACACCGCCAGACTCGATGGTCCAATTCTTTACTTCCTTTGTGGTTGCGTCGACGATGAGCTTGGTGCAGTCTGTCGGTGCACTGACACCCATCATGAAGCAGTCCTGATCAGTTATTTGCAGATGAGCCATCTTCTCATTAAACAGTGCTCCCATGTCAGTACCATTGAGTTTGTCGGCCCAATCTTTTTCTTGAATCCTCTTTTCTTCCTTTTCTCCTTCCACTGTTTCTACCTCTTCTGTGTCAGACAATTGGTGGTTGAAAAAGATCTCCAACCCTGGTAGCTTTTGATTGGTTTTTTCGTCGATCCATGGCTCTGAAAAATCGCAATATGGGAAATCTTCCCTTTCCTTGACGAATTACCCATTGAGTGTCCCAGAATAATTGACCTTTTGTCCCCTTCTAGGCCCTTCTAGATCTTCTTCCGTTGGTTTATATCCGACACCAAAATGGTGCAAAGTCGGCAATACCTGAATGGGTTCTGGGATACCCTACAGTTTACATCCCAATCCCATACCCGGGAAGAAAGACATTTTCCTCATTATTGTTACAGCCCATGGGTTGACATACCTTTCCTCTTCATTCATTAGCATATGAATAGCCTATTCTTCATTAAATCAAAACCCACTGAGCAACACATCATCTTCACTGTGCTAAACTTCTAACAGAGTTGTGCCCTCTCCTCCTCTTGGAGGGTGAATGTTGTCTTCTTCGTGGATAGTCAAAACTATCCCGTTCTTTATCAATTTCAATTTTTGGTGAAGGGTAGATGGTATTGCCACATTTGGGTCATGCAGCCACGGCCAGCCCAACAGCAGATTGAAGGAGGCTGGCATGTCTAGTACGTGAAACTCAACCGACGTCTCTAGAGGTCCTACTAAAATGGAGAATGACACCAATCCTAGTACATCTCTTCTTGTATTATCATAGGTTCGCACCCCTTGATTGCAGGGAGTGAACTGGTCTGGCCTCAACCCTAAGCAAACGGCCGTTCTCAATGGGCAAACGTTCAAGGCAGACCTATTATCAATTAGGGTTATCGGGATCCATTTTTCTAGACAGTTAACGGTGATATGAAGAAACTTGTTGTGACTTTTTCCTTCAGCGGGCAAATCCTTATCAGAAAAGAAAATGACTTTTGGTCCGGTGGCTGGCAGAATAAGCCCAATGAGCTGCTCGAGGGTTGCATCTATCAGGACACTGGCCTTGTTTAACACCCACAAGATAGCTTGCTTGTGCTTATGCAAAGCCATCAATAAGCCCCAGATACTGATATTGGCTTACGTCTTTTTCAACTGTCTCAATGTAGCATCATCCTCCTCCTCTTGCTCTGTTTCTTTTCCTTTTTCACTCCTTTAGCAGAGCTGGCTTAAAATGTCACCCGCTTTTAGTTAGGTGCTCCACGCCTTTGGGATTCCATAACCCTGGCATCACATTATTAGCCTGTCTCACTTTGTTTATGTGCCGAGGGCGCTTTCAAACGCCCATAAATCATTTAAGTCACTAACGGCTGCCCTTTCCCTTCTTTTCTCATCATCTTCAATGGCTCATGTGTTATCAATTTTCTCCTAAATATCTGATTCGATAAAGTCCACCTACTATTCCCGAGCGGCCTAGAAATCAGTCCACTCTACTCCATCTGATTTTAACATGATCCTTACTAGCCAGTAGGACTGCATCTCATCGACATACGCTTCCTTCTCAAAAAGTTACAGAAGGGTGAATCCATGAAACACATGGCCAAACCCATAAGGTCGACTCGGGTAATCCAATGGCCAGTCATCTTCTTCATCGTGCTCCTCCTCTTGTCAATAGGTTTGAATTATCGATTGATACCATTCCCAGGCATTATCATTTCATTCTTCCATCCTGTCTTGACTGCCTCTAACCATCATGAATGAGCATGCTGTTTGGTCCTCAGTTATTGAAACATGAGGGCGTGGTAGTCGTACTGAATAGATGTGCTGTCTTGGGTCCTCCGATTCCCCAAAAGATATGTAATTTATCCCAGCTTGCTTGGAATGATTCGGTAAGGGGCTGGTTATTACGTTTGATTTTAGAGCAGCGGATGGTGGTGGGATCATTTTGTTGTCAATGAGATTTTGGATCTCATGACGTAGCCTCGTGCACTTATCAGTCAAATGCCCAGGACCTTGATGGAAGGCACAGTATTGGGAAGCATTGAATCTCGACGACAGGGGATTGAGTACAGGCATGGGGTCTAATAGTTTGATGAGCCCTTTCTCGACGAGTCGATTTAGGGCGGTGGATAAATAAATGTTGAGGGGTGTAAACACCCTCCTTGGCCTCTGTTGTAGTTGGCTGTTAACTGACTGTTGGGCATTATTGGACTGCTGGGCGGAAGAGGATGGGTTCAACAGGTTTACCTCGTTTGAGCCAGACACGAGATTAGTGGTAGCAGATTGGTTCTGGTTATTTATGGGTAAAGTCCTTATGGGCTTCTGGCTTTGCTCGGCCTTTTCAATATCCCCGGACTGGATTGCATCTTCTATCTGAACCTTAGCATCAAACAATTGCTCGAATGTAGAGAGTGGCTGCGTGATCAAATAACACTTCAACGGGAATTACAGGTTCTTCACCACTATCCTTGCTTGTTCTTTCTCAAAGGGCTGGTTTTTCATCTTAACAGCCTTCCCCCTCCATCTGGTCAGAAAATGAACAAAAGACTCTTGGTTCTCCTGTCAAGTCATTTCGAGCTCTCGAGTAGTTACGTCCAGTTGGACAATGTAACTATACTGACTGATGAAGGCCGTAGCTATATCCTCCCAAATTCTGGTCTTTTTTATGTCGAGTAAGAGAAATCATTTCAAGGCTGCCCTAGAAAGAGATCGGTGAAAGAGCTGAGCCTACAACTGGTGATCAATTCCCATTGGCGAGAGGGTGCCAACATACATTCGGAGATGAATCCTGGGGTCCCCGGCTCCCTCAAATTTCTCCATGTTTTGCATTTTAAACTTCTTCGGTAGTTTAGCATCAGAGAACAAATATAGCCCTCCAACATCTTGCATGTATTCTTCAATCCCTTTGGCCTTTCTGAGGACCTTTTCCATCATGTCGATCTTCTCAATCAATGAAGATTCTCTAGACAGTGTAGTATTTTCTTCCTCAACTACTACCTGCCGAGGGTTCCGTGGTGGTGGTGGAATAACTTGCGGCCCATCGGGGAGCTAATTGTTATCCCAAAAGTCTTCTGCATTCTCATTCGTGTCATCTGGTTGCCCGTTCATAATAGGGATACAGGCCTAAATCGCTTGGATTTGTGCCTGACATTGCACTTGAGCCTAGGTCTATTGCTTTCTGGGTCGTTGTATATCATCGATTGCCCTCATTAGTGTTTTCAGATTCACATCATTTTTTGCCATTTTGGCTGACTCTGTTGGCTGTTCTGATACGCTACAAAGTCTGTCTAAACCTGACCTCACCCAAATGTGGTTGACTGTACCTTTCTCGTCCCAATGGTAAACTCACAGAGAACACCTGGATCGTAAAAAGTAGAATAATCAGTATCAGACGCTTCTAGGGAAAATATTCTGATAACAGATAGCAGATATCTCAAATTCCTAAAATAGCAGATCATGAGTGGATAACGACTGAGATTGAAACAATGCCCCTATCGGGCTCATGCTGGCGGCATAACAGGATAACCTAAAAACCAGAATGACGATTAAGAAGGAGAATCACCTGAATTCTAAAGGGAAAGCTCATCTAAAATGGAGAAACTGATAGCACTTGGGCAGGGAAACAGAGCTATGTTGATCGAAGTGGTTCAACCTAAAAATTCTAAGGAGAAACGGGCAGCATGACGGTAGGGAAATAACTCTCATGGGTACGATAAGGGTCTGAAAGAAACGAGTTTATGTCAAGGGGGATGGAACTAATGACCTGGGAAGATCTCAGGGGAGAGAGAAGCTACCCTACAGGCTTTAAAATGAAACATGGGCCTGACCCCTGGAAGAAAACCACGGTAAGAAAAACTGAATATGGTGAAAAAAAAAATATGGGTAAGAACCCGAAGAAAAAGCTAGCCTAAGCAAAGGGATAACAGAAGACCCGGGTCGAACCCAGAGAAAGAACTAACCTAAACTTGATCAAAACAATCTTAACAATATACAAACAAAACATACAATGAAGAAAAATATATAATCATACCAGGATTAGCAACACCTAATTTGGGGGCTTCTAAGTTTACTATAGGCAAAAGGTCAATTTTGGTCAATTGAAAAGAGTACCTTCTGAATAAAATCGGGTATATACCTCCCACGCAAAACAAGGTCAAACAGTACACTCGAACTCTTTTACTGCAACGATGATAGCATACAGTCCGCAAGGGTTGCCCGTCTCTCTAACAATCTCCGAAACGGATTAACGTTCAGGGCATTATGTCGACCAGGCAAAGGGGGTTGAAGAACAATGCATATGCATGTGAAAATGCAAATTAAAAATTCTTATTAAGAACCAATAATGTTTTTGAGTCTAACCCTCTCATTTAGTTTTAGAAACTAGTCCCCAGCAGAGTCGCCAGAAAATACTGTGATATTGAGATTTAGAATTTTTGAAGATGTTTAAAAAATATGGAGATTCAAAGATGTTTGAAAATTGCTTTAACACCTTGAAAGCCAAATTTTAAAAATCTATTTTTATTGAAAATAGAGTCGCCACTTAGTTTTTTGAGAAAAATTAAGAAAAACAAAAATGGGTTACTGATCTTGAAAACGTTAACCAGAGAAAGAAGGTTCGGAGGCTAAGGTACGAATCGGGATAGGTGTTAGGTACCTTGGTCGCCCAACCGTAAAGTTGACCTCTACTAATCATCATTGGTTCTTTAATAGAATTTCTCAAATGCATGCACATAAAGAAAATGAAGGCGGAGAATGAACATCCAAAATTAAATATGAATAATACATAAGATATGTACATAGCACTCCAAATTAGAGCAAATAAAAGGGGTAAAATTCTAAGTCCTAAGGCATACAATTTCTAACTAAAAGGATACATGGAACACTCCCACATGCAATTATTTTTAAGCAATATAAATTAACATGTTTTGATTAAAAGAATAAAATTTTAAAATTGCTAAAATTACCTAAACATGGATTGCAAGCAAAAATAAGCTAAAGGCATAATTTTAAAAAAATGACCAAAATGTGTATAATACCAAAGCAAACTAGGTAGAAAATAAACCGAACTGAAAATAAACTAAACTAGGCAGAAAATAAAATAGGTAGAATTGTGAAATGCATACAAAAGAGATTAAAAGAAAATTTGCTAATAAGAGAAAAGAAAGGGTTTTATACTTGAAGAGAAATTAAAGTTCCAAAAGAAAAGAAAAAGATTTGACAAAATAAGAAGGGTAGAAAATGCTCTGAAAAAAATCTAATTATTTACATAAAAGATGAAAATAAGAAAAATAAAAAGAACATTAAAAGATATTTTATGATTTTGTGTGTTTTTGTAGTTAATAGAATAAAAGAAAAGAAAGATATTATAGAAGAAAAGTTAAGCTAACAAAGGAAGATTTTAAAATAAAAAGAAAATTTAGTTATTAACATTTTACATTTTAAAAGAAAATAAAAATAAAAAGAAAAGGAAAATAAAAAAAGGAAGTGACATGAAATGGATCATTGAGTTTTAACTATTATGAGAAAAGAAAATTATAATGCTATTTAAAAAATAAAAAATAACTTAAAAATCTTTTGTGATTTTTGGGTTTAACAAAAGAATAAAAGAAATATTATAGAAAGAAAATTAAACTAATTTCAAAAGAAAAGAAAAGTGAGAATGTAACATTTAAAAAGAATTTAGACTAATAATAAAATACTAGAAAAAAAAATTACACTAGTATTAAAAGAAAAGGAAAAGAAGATGAAAAATAAAAGAGAAGTGTTAAGTTAAAAGGAAAATAAAATAGAGTATTAAACTAATGTTATAAGAAAAGAAAAGAAAATGAATTAGAACATTATTAAAGGAAAATTAGACTAATTAAAGGAAAATAAAATAAAAAAAGCTAGAAAATTAAACTAATGCTAGAAAGATAAATTAAAATAACTAAGGAAAGAAAATAAAATTACTACATTAAAAGAGAAAGGAAAAGAAAAATAAAATAAAATATTCTAATGAATGAGATTGGACTAATATTTAAGAGACAAAGAAATTAATTACAACTATTCTTTAAATGCGAAATGTAGTATTAATTACTATATTTACATAAATATAGGTGCGTTATTATAGGAATTAACAATATTATTATGTTGTAAATGCTGAAATATATTAGCACCAATTAATGGATACAAATATAAATAACAATGTGCTAATTGTGAGTATGAAAGAATTAACAATTAAATAAGTAAAGAAAATAACTAAATTATATGAATTAAACAAGATTAACTAACTAAATGGAAAGAATAGGCAATTTGAAATTGGATTTGAAACCCGTTCACTTCAAAAGAGAGGAAATTGAGCTAAAAAGACCGGGAATCCAAACGAGGTACTTGAATCTTGGAATTCTCAAATTGGGGATTGTGCTTCAATCCTCGATTGGTGACTCCAAGCTGGGGCTTCAAATGTAAGTATTGGAGGTTTGGGACTCGGTATTTCGACAGGACTTTGGCATCGAAGCTCGAAATTACTCAGCGTCTCGGTAGAGCTTCACTATCAAAACCTCAGACTCAAATTCTCTCCTTGAAAACGTACCAGGGGTACAGTATTTATAGAGTGTATCAGCCAATGAGATGCTGCCACGTTTAAGGGACACGTCAAGCCATTTAAAATTGGCAGTCGCCACAATGCAAGTTGGCGGCCGCCATCTTTTTAAAAAGGTTCTACAAAGTTCTATGGCGGTCGCCATGATGGGAGTTGGCGGTCGCCACTTTTAGCTAGGGTTTCCACAAAGTTCTATGGCGGTCGCCATGAAGAAAGTTGGTGGTCGCCTTACTTGGGCAGCAAGTTTCGATGATTTGTCAAAATTTCATTGGTTTAAAGGGTTCAGGTTCAAATACCGAGCTTGGATCACTTTTCGAGAATCGTATCGAGACACTATTCCTTTTATTTTCATCATTAGATTCACCTAAGATTAGGCGGGGTCAAATTGAGGTATCTACAGTTGCCCCTCTTTAATATAACTTGCATTGCAATGCATGAAACAAGTTATATCAAAGACCTAGAGACAACAATCATTTGACTGAGCCGTCTATCTTTGGTCACAAACACATAAGCATGCATATGATGTTGGTCGTACTTAAACTTTAATCGAGCTGCCTATGTACCCCTTTGCTAGGGAATAGACCAAAACGTAGTTCATGGGACAAAATGCAAAGATGTAAGATAAGAAATATAGTGTAATGCAATGCGGGTCTGTTTAAGGTCGTGAGGAGGACCGATGAGTCAGTTTAGGGTCGTGACTAGAACCGAGTCAATTTAAGGTCATGAGGAGGACCAAGTCAGTTTAGGATCATGAGGAGGACTGATGAGTCAGTTTAGGATCATGAGGAGGACCGAGTCAGTTTAGGGTCATTAGGAGGACTGAGGAGTCAGTTTAGGGCCACGAGGAGGACCGACGAGTCAGTTTAAGGTCGTGAGGAGGACCGAGTCAGTTTAAGGTCGTGAGAAGGACCGACGAGTCAGTTTTGGGTCATGAGGAGGACCGACGAGTCAGTTTAAGGTCGTGAGGAGAACCGAGTCAGTTTAGGGTCATGAGAAAGACCAACGAGTCAGTTTAGGGTGATGAGGAGGACCGAGTCAATTTAGGGACGTCAGTTTAGGGATATGACGAGGAACAAGGAGTCAGTTTAAGGTCACGAGAAGAACTGACGAGTCAGTTTAGGGTCATGAGAAGGATCGAGTCAGTTTAGGGTCATGGAGAGGACCGAGGAGCAAAACATCAAACTAATAGGTCAAGTTAAGACCTAAGAATTTGAAACGTGAGATAAAAATGATTAAAAATCAAGTTGTGGATAAAATTAAATTTATCGAGAAGAAGACCACGAATTAATAGGTCGAGTTAGCACCTAAAAATTTGGGATGAGGCGCGAGATAAAAATAATTTAAAAGCCAAGTCACTGCTTAAAATTAATTTTATCAGGAGAAAACACTAAATTAATATAAGGAAAGCACACACAATTAAAGAAATACTCAAGATTTTATTTTTGAAACGTCACCAAAAATTATTCTTAGAAAATAAGAAGAAATTATTTTAAAACATGCTTATCATAACTAATAAAAAGACAAATGACCCAAATAGCCCCTTCCATGATATGACTGCTGGCAATCTGGGGAAGAGGAACCATTTCCCCTCTGACATGGCGGTGGCCATTATCAAAACCCTTCGAAAGTGGCGGTCGCTGGATAATATCCCCTTGAACCTGGCGGTCGCCACAAAACCTTTGGGAAACTCAACAGTCGCCAACATTGAAGATGGTAACTGCCACCTCCAGGCGCGCATAAGGCCTTCAATGGCATGCAGGTTGGTCTCATTCTCTCATATCCTCTCTCTCTAGCTGCCTTTACTCCCTCTCGGCTCCCTCTCAACTCTTTCTGCCTTCTCACCCTTTTAGCTTTTGTGACTTTGTTTCCTTGTTTTAGCTTTCACACGATGTTTACTCTTCTGTTTGTGATTTCATTCCTGTATATGACGGGCCAAGGCCATGGGGATGATGACTTGGGGGCTCGACAAGGCCCCTCTAATGCTGATAGCTCTTCTATGGGTGTCCTTCCCGCCAGCGGAGTTACTCCTGCACAGCTCGCTGTTGCGATGGATGCTCTGGTGCTCGAGGTGGAGCGTGCCTCCCACTGTGCTGCTGAGGAGGTACGAGCAGCTGCTGCGGTGCATGCGGCTGTAGACACTGCTGCTAAGGCTGTGGTGGCTGATTTCTTGGATCCCAACGCTGGAGACAGTCATCTGGTGCCCTTTGACCCGCACACTTACGCGCCAGTACCTCATCGCGTGGTTCCACGCGAAATGAGATGCTACGAGCCTCCCGCCGACGCAGTTGCCACTGATGCTTTTCTACGGGAGCCTAACCACCAAATGTCTCGCCAGCGCCCATCGGTAGGTTTTACAAACTTGCTATTTAAATACCAAAGCATGTTGTATGGTATGACAAACGTAGACGCATCCCTAGGATTCCCTCAGATGATATTATAATGTATTGTGATATCATGATGATGATGATGATGATGATGATGATAATATGAATGATGATTGGAATTTTAAACTTAGCTTAGGTACCTATGCAATGGAGATTAAAACAGTAGGGATACTAAGATTTTAAAACAAACAACAAAATGGATAATTACTTTGGTAAAAAAAAAGGCTTGAGTTTTTTATTTTTGAGGAAAAACACAAATCTAAGAGGGAATTTTCGTTTTTTTGTTTTTTTTTGGGGGGGCATGAAAACTAAGGGGGTAATTTTTATTAAAAATTCTAAAATTTTTGTCAAAAATTTCTAAAAATTAGGGTAAAAAAACTTAAGAGGTGCTAACAACCTTATCAAAATTTTCAAAAGTCCTAGAAAATTTAGGACAAAATTTTCAAACATCGTAGAAAATTATGGTAAAACTTTTAGGAAGTCTAGAGAATCTAGAAAATTTTTAGAAAATTTAGAAGTTTTAGAAAATCTAGAAAATTTTTCAAAAATCCTATAAAATCGAACAAATTTTTACAAAATCTTGAAATTTTTTTAGAAATCCTAGAAATTTAAGGAAAAGTTTTGAAAAATCATAGAGATTTTTATTATTATTATTATTATTATTTATTATTTTTATTTTTTTAGAAGGTTGGGGAAAATTTTCAAAGATTTCTAGAAAATTAATCCTAAAAAGTTAGGGCAAAAGGGGCAAAAAAATAAAGATATTTTTTTTTTATTTAGAGAATATTTAATGCAAGAAGATAAAGATTTACCTGGCGCACCAGGGCTTGGGATTCCTAGTCTTTTACTAGGATGTGCAAAAACTGAAAGATCATCACAAACACACGAACCTAGGGTTAGAGTGCCTAGTTTTCAAGAACTTCAAAGAACCGAAGGGTCGTCACGAACCTAGGGTTTTTATTGCTTTTGGTTGTCTGCTGCATATTCCATGTATTTAATCCGCTCTTTATATGTCTTCCATTTGTCTTCTCTTTTCATGCTGGTTACTACGTCCGTGGCTTTGGAGGATTTGCCTCCGAAGTGGTGTTGGAGTGGTATGATGCCCTTCCTGCTCCCAGTCGGGCTTATATTGGCACCTCCGGCTTTGCTCTCTTCATACCCTTGTTAGGTAGGACGAGCAACGACTGGGTATGGTTGACGGCTCTGGTCGAGCGGTGGTGGAATACCATCAACACCTTTCATTTCACTACTTTCGAGGCCACCCTGACGCTACTGGATTTCGCCCTTATTTCCGGCATCCGGGTTGGAGGAGCTCCCATCACGTTTGATCCGACCATCGCCAATTCTACTGATGCATTGATGCACTTTCTCAGGGCCATTCCAGCACAGATGGATAGAGACTGGGTCCTATACACCTAGTTTTTTGTCCGTTCCAGACACTTCCAGTGCACCGAGCCCCGGTACTATGAGTGAGTTGCCGAGGGATTCTTGATGTATATGTTCGGTACCTCCTTGTTTTCAAACAAGGAGAATACCGTACATTTGCACTACCTGGGCACCTTAGCTCGTCTTAACCTGGTGGCATCTTTCGACTAGAGAGGAGCTTCTCTCGCCACCTTGTACAGCTTCATGAGGACTCTCACTCGGTTCCCCCAAGAGCTCAACATCAGAGGATACTAGAGGGTTTGGGAGGTACGATTTGATTTTTGTATATTTTCATTCCTGTCGTTATCCATTATCTAACATCTTCTTCCTTGCAGCTATGGACTTATGAGTTCCTCGGGCTTCATGTCCTGGTGAACTCTACGGCGGACCCTTTGGTTATTCCCCGTGCAGCTCGGTGGTCCCAGGGTCTGAAGGGGAACAAGGCTGGAGGGAAGGACATTGACCGGTTTCGAGTGTCATTGGACTGGCTGACCCCCGACCAGGTATTTTTACTACTTACTGAACTGCTTCCTGTTCACTGCTGTTCACTATCCTGTTCACTGCACTGTTCTCTCCACTGTACTATTCATACGGACCGCTGCACACTGATCACTGTATTCTATGCTGCATTCACTTCTCACTGCTCACTGTTCATTGCATTGCACTGTTCTTCATTCCGTTCACTGCACTGTATTGTACTGCACTAGGCACTGATTACTGCACACTGTTCATCACACTGTATGATTTACTGTTCTTTGCATTGCACTGTACTTTGAACTATTGTAGGTCCATTGGGATATCTGGAGGGGCGTGGAGGATTAGGCCGGCGCAGATCTGATGCGCAGTCGAGATATCGCTTCTAGGAGGATCCTACTAGAAGGTCCATTTGGTAGGGAGTATTATCAAGGAGAGAGGGTGGTCTGCCAGTCGCTCGGCCCGGATTACTTTTGTATACCGGTGGTTCCTCCAGCCTGCACGTGTTGGACCGATCATCTGAACTGGGTCGACCTTCTCCTGGAGACAGTGGGGACCCCGGCTATGGACCTGCTTGTAGCGGAGGGGGATTACACGGCCTCGGCCCGAGCTCATCTAATGGGACCACTAGGACCCGGCCTGGCTAGTTGCAGGAGGAGGTGACTGCTAGAGGATGAGGGAGCTGGTGTTAGTGCAGCTGCCGGAGCGAGAGCTGCTGCTGCTGCTGGAGGTGCAAGGGGGATGAGGGGTCCAGAGATCCTGTGGGAAGTCAAGACCGTGGTATATGGCTTCCCATTCCCTCTGCCAGTTCCTGTTCCACCGTCATCGGAGTTCAGGGCTGACATCAGCCAGGTTTGTCTCTTACCTTTCTTTTAGCTACTTATTCTTTTATTTCTTTATTTCTCTGGAACTGCTCTCTTCTTTGCAGATCGATCAGGCTTAGCTAGATCGTACTATGCTGATGGTTATTGGTTTGATAGCTCTGGTTCGGTAGATGGATGCCTCGATGCGAGCAGCCGGTGTTGCTTTCACGCCTGTGGCTATTGTAAGTAGTTTGCATGTTCTTTTCGGTTTCTTCTGCACTCTTTATCATTATTCTGTTTTGAGTTGTACCCCTCTTCCTCGAAGCCTCCAGTTCTAACCACTGGCATTATACCACCGTAAGCTCCGGTTAGGCCTCCTGTTCTGGCCTCGGCTCCCGTTTGAGGCCGTGGATCCCGAGAATCTTCTCGAGCCCATTCCAAAGGGTCAGTTTTGTCTGCTCGGAGCTGATCTAGAGCTATCTCTTCCTCTGGCAGTGACTACAGTGATGACTTCGACATACCCTTTGAGGACGACAGCTCAGAGGAGGCTGGCCCCTGTCGCCAAGTCCGCCCGAGGCATACATGAGAGGGAGAGAGCCCCCCCTTTTCTGATACATTCTATTTTGATGGGCCGGCGTGCCCTAGTTTGATACATTTGCGGGCCTTCATGCCCCTATTTACCATTTTATTGGGCCTATGTGCCCTAGTTATACTTTGATATATTCTGCTACTTTTTTAAGCATTTTGGGGCCTTCGTGCCATTTATTGCCTTATATTCATCTCTTGTATAGTTCTCTTACTTCTCAAACTGTCATGGATGCACAGATCAAATGCCCCAATTCATATAGATCACACAAGCTGCAAACTGACACACACCCGCCATGTTTAAACATGGCGATCGCCATAATGCAACATGGCGGTCGCCACTTACAAGGAGACTGACATGGTGGTTGCTATTTTAGACTTGGCGGTTGCAACTTTCCCAAAATATTTTCCTGGCGGTGACCTATTTCAACATGGAGATCGCCTGGTTAAAGAAATGATGTCACTGTACTATGCTTTTTGGAGTTGGCGGTGGCCAGTTACAAGACGGCGGTCGCCACTTTAAATGAGCCTTTTGCCAAAAATTTCAATTTCCTCCCTTTTTCAGCCTTTTAAATACAGACCTAGAGGCTTCATTTGCTATTACTCCAGCTTAAATGGCTTATCCTCTTTCTTTATGGATTGAAGCATTTTCCCATATTAAACATTTGAACTTCGCCCCATTCGGCCTGAATGCTCTTTTCTCACTAGGGACCGTAGAGGTTAACAGACCCTTATTGTCAGCTGCTGCTCAACTATGGGATCCACAGTCTCATGTCTTTCAGTTTGGCCTTGAGAAACTCTACCTCGCTGTAGAGGAATTTGCTACCGTTGTGGACTTGACTCCACGGAGTTTCGTTATCGTTCCCACCCCCTTTTTCTCGGCTCGACTGCAGGTGAAGCAACTCTACGGTATGTCTAAGACGGAGGCTTCTCTTCTGACCTCGGGTGACTACCTTGACATTCCCTGAATCATTGACAAATTATGTTCTAATGGCGACCTCAGTGACCTTGGTTTTCAACTACGGCGACACTACGCACTTTGCTTATGCCTTCTAGCCTAGTATCTTCTTGCCCCTTCTGACGGGCGAGTTAGTTGCGCCTTTGTTGACATTGCAGGAAAGATGTGGATGGGGAGGGATTTCGTGCCACTTGTTTTATCTGAGACACTAGTGGCTTAGATACTTTTCATCGTGGTGAGACGACCACCTTTGCAAGCAGCTCCTTACTTCTTCAGGTAAGCTTAGCATCTTTCTCTGTATTAAATTCTCAGTCATACCACGAAGCCTTTCTCTTACTGTTCTAACTCTTCCTACAGATCTGGCTGAAAGAGAAGGTGAACCTTAAACAGAAGCCTCCCACTAACAGGCATAATGCCGCTGCTTTCCTTGACCGCCCGCGATATTAGATATGTGACACCAAGGCATCTTGGTGACAGTATCTTTCTTCTCTGACTGGCCCAGACATTACCTGGCAGTGCTCTTAGTGGCGGATTCATGCCATGACTCTGACCACTATGGATCATCCAGGTGTTTTGCCGGTCGGCCTTCATCTGACTACTTTTTACTACCCCTGTCGGATCATGCGCCAGTTCGATCATAGTCAGGTTATCCCTCACCATATCCGAGGCCATTTATCTTCGTCTGTACTGTGGGCCCCATTTATGGCACTGTATCATAATGCCTGGCCATCCCACTCATTGATGGAGATGCAGGAGTTGTAATGTCCCGAGCTTTCTGTTGAATACAAGATATGGCTAACACAAACCAGGGAGAAGAAGGATAAGGAAGAGGCGAAACAGGCAGCAAAAAGAAGAAGGATTTGAGGATCTCTGTTTTATTTTGAAAATTTCATAGCTATTTTTTTTAAGAGTTTGGGACTTGCGTGCCCTCCCTTTATTTAAGAGCTTTCTAATTTTGCTTAAAGTAATGAGAAGCTCCCACTTCGTGTTTAAAATGGTTCAAATTTATCAAAGCTTGAATGCCTTTATTATCAAAATTTAGAAATTAATTTCCATTGATTTTACTCAGATCCAAAGATGGTTAAAAACGAAGAATGTGACCGGATTTCTTAAAAGAAGTTTCCTACGTATCCCAAAATGAGAGAATCTGGCCACAACATAGTTCAAGCTCGGTTTACACTCAGGTATTGACACTCTCCTTTTGTGATGCCCGAACTTTTGTCATGGTTGCCCTTTCGAATTTTTGGCCTTGCCGGCCGCTCAAACTTTTTCCTGAATTGTCTTTTCGATTTTTAACTCAGCGAGCTTTTATTTTCTCCTTATTTTTACCTAAGGGATAGTACTTTTTGAGTTGATCGAGGTTAACTGGAGTGGAGAACACATTGTCGCCCAAATCCATAATGATGACTGCGCCACTGGTCATAATGGTTTTGATGAGGAACGGTCCGGACCTGTTTGGATTGAATTTGCCTCTCGGGTTAAAGATAGGAGCTCTAATTTGCATTAGGATCAGATCTCATTCTCTAAGATCCCAAGTCTTGACCTTTTTATTGAATGCTCGAGCTATCCTCCTTTGGTATCCTTGTACATGAAACAAAGCTTGCATCCTTATTTCATCAAAGTTCCACAAAGTTCTATGACGGTCACCGTGATGGAGTTGGCAGTCGCCACTTTTAGCTAGGGTTTCCACAAAGTTCTACGGCGGTCTCCATGAAGAAAGTTGGCGGTCGGTTTACTTGGACTGCAAGTTTCGATAATTCATCAAAATTTCATTGGTTTGAAGATTTGGGGTTCAAATACTGAGCTTGGATCACTTCTTGAGAATCGTATCGAGGCACTATTCTTGCTGTTTTCATCATCGAATTCACCTAAGATTAGACGAGGTCAAATTGGGGTGCCTACAGTTGCCCCTCTTTGATATAACTTGCATAGCAATGCGTGAAGCAAGTTATATCAAACACCCAGAGACAACAACCATTTGACCGAGCTGTCTATCTTAGGCCACAAACACATAAGCATGCATATCGACCGTAAACCAACAAACACATAAGCATGCCGAGGACTTTTGTCAATATCGCCCTTTTGGGTTTTCGGCCTTGTGGGCCGTTCTAACTTTTGCCTGAATTGCAATTTTGATTTTCAACTCAGCGAGTTTTTATTTTGTTCTTATTTTTATCTCAGGGATAGTACTTTTTGAGTTGATCGAGGTTAACTAGAGTGGAGAATACATTGTCGTCCAAATCCATAATGATGACTACACCACCGGTCATAATGGTTTTGATGAGGAACGGTCCGGACCAGTTTGGATTGAATTTGCCTCTCGGGTCGAAGATAGGAGCTCTAATTTCCTTTAGGATCCGATCTCCTTCTCTAAGATCCTGAGTCTTGACCTTTTTATTGAATGCTCGAGCTATCCTCCTTTGGTATCCTTGTACATGAAACAGAGCTTGCATCCTTCTTTCATTAAACAAGAGCAACTCTTCCATCCAGTTCCTCTGCCATTCTACTTCTGAGATATTGGCCTCGGCCACTACTCTTAGTGAAGGGATTTCCACCTCAATGGGAAGAACAACTTTCATCCCATATAACAAAGAGTATGGTGTAGTTCCAATTGAAATTCGGATTGACGTTCGGTATCTCCATAGTGCAAATGGTAGATGTTCTGGCCCATCTTTGTGTGAGTTGTTTGTCTTTTGTAGAATTTTCTTGATATTCTTATTTGCTGCCCCGACTGCCTTGTTGGTTTGCGGTCGATATGACGATTCTTTGCCCCTTCGCCCCTAACCTTCTAAATATTTATTTTTTAGAAGGTTGGGGCAAGTTTCCAAAGATTTCTAAGAAATTAATCCTAAAAGATTAGGGGCAAAGGGGCCAAAAAATAAATATTTTTTTTCTTATTTAGAGAATATTTAATGTAAGAAGATAGAGATTTGCCGGGCGCACCAGGGGTTGGGATTCCTAGTCTTTTACTAGGATGTGAAAAAATTGAAGAATCGTCACCAACACACGAATCTAGGATTAGGGTGCCTAATTTTCTAGGACTTGAAAGAACCGAAGGGTGGTCGTCACGAACCTAGAGTTTCTACTGCTTTTGGCAGTCTGCTGCATATTCTATGTATTTGATCCGCTCTTTATATGTCTTCCATTTGTTTTCTCTTTCCAGGTTGGTCACTACGTCCATGGCTTCATAGGATCTGCCTCTGGAGAGGTGTTGGAGTGGTATGATGCCCTTCATGCTCCCAGTCGGGCTTATATTGGCACCTCCAGCTTTGCTCGCTTCATACCCATGTTGGGTAGGACGAGCAACGACCGGGTATAGTTGACGGCTCTGGCCGAGCGGTGGTGGGATACCATCAACACCTTCCATGTCACTACTTTTGAGGCCACCCTGACGCCACTAGATTTTGCCCTTATTACCAGCATCCGGGTTGGAGGAGCTCCCATCACATTTGATCCGACCATCGCCGATTCTACCAATGAATTTATGCACTTTCTCGGGGCCATTCCAGCATAGATGGATAGAGACTGGGTCTGATACACCTAGTTTTTTGACCGTTTCTGACACTTCCAATGCACCGAGCCCTGCCACTATGAGTGGGTTGCCCGGAGATTCTTGATGTAAATGTTCGGTACCTCCTTGTTTTCGAACACGGAGAATACCGTACATTTGCACTACCTGGGCGCCTTAGCTTATCTTGACCGAGTGGCATCTTTCGACTGGGGAGAAGCTGCTCTCGCCACCTTATACAGCTTCATGAGGACACTCACTCGGTTCCCCCAAGAGCTCAACATCGGGGGATACTGGAGGGTTTGGGAGGTACGATTTGATTTTTGTATATTTTCATTCCTATTATTATCCATTATCTAACATCTTCTTCCTTACAGCAATGGACTAATGAGTTCCTTGGGCTTCATGTCCCGGCAAACTCTACGGCGGACCCTCTGGTTATTTCTCATGCAGCTCAATGGTCCCGGGGACTGAAGGGAAACAAGGCTGGAGGGAAGGACATTGACCGGTTCTGAGTGTCATTGGACTGGCTGACCCCCGACCAGGTATTTTCACTACTTACTGAACTGCTTCCTCTTCACTGCTGTTCACTATCCTGTTAAGTGCACTGTTCACTGCACTGTACTGTTCATACGGACCGCTGCATACTGGTCACTGTATTCTGTACTGCATTCACTGCTCACTGCTCACTGTTCGTTGCATTGCACTATTTTTCATTTCGTTTACTGCACTGCACTGCACTGCACTCGGCACTGATTGCTGCACACTGTTCATCATACTGTATGGTTTACTGTTCTTTGCATTATACTGTACTTTGAACTATTACAAGTCCATTGGGATATCTGGAGGGGCCTGGAGGATCAAGTTGGCGCAGATCTGATGCGCAGCCAGGATATCGCTTCTAGGCGGATCCTACTAGAGGGTCCATTTCATAGGGAGTATTATCTAGGAGAGCAGGTGGTCCGCCAGTCGCTCGACCCGAATTATTTATGTATACCAGTGGTTTCTCCAGCCTGCATGCATCAGACCGATCATCTGAGCTGATGCGCAGTATCTGGAGGGGCGTGGAGGATTAGGCCGGCGCAGATCTGATGCGCAGTCGAGATATCGCTTCTAGGAGGATCCTACTAGAAGGTCCATTTGGTAGGGAGTACTATCAAGGAGAGAGGGTGGTCTGCCAGTCGCTCGGCCCAGATTACTTTTGTATACCGGTGGTTCCTCCAGCCTGCACGTGTTGGACCGATCATTTGAGCTGGGTCGACCTTCTCCTGGAGACAGTGGGGACGTCAGCTATGAACCTACTCGTAGCGAAGGGGGATTACACGCCCTAGGCCCAGGCTCATCTGATGGGACCACTAGGACCTGGCCCAGCTGGTTGCAGGAGGAGGAGAGCGCTAGAGGATGAGGGAGATGGTGTTGGTGTAGCTGCTGATGTCAGAGCGAGAGCTGCAGCTGTTGGAGCTGCCGGCGGAGATGCTGCTGCTGCTGAAGGTGCAGGGGGGATGAGGGGTCCAGAGATCCCGTGGGATGTCCGGACCGTGGTATATGGCTTCCCATTCCCTCTGTCGGTTCCTGTTCCACTGTCATTGGAGTTCAGGCTTTACATCGACCAGGTTTGTCTCTTACCTTTCCTTGAGCTACTTATTCTTTAATTTCTTCATTTCTCTTGAACTGCTCTCTTCTTCGCAGATCAATCAGGCTTGGCTAGACCGTACTATGCTGATGGTTACTGGTTTAAGAGCTCTGGTCCGGCAGATGGATGTCTCGATGTGAGCAGCCGGTGTTGCTTTCACACCTGTGGCTATTGTAAGTAGTTTGAATGTTCTTTTCGGTTTCTTCTGCACTCTTTATCATTATTCTGATTTAAGTTGTACCCCTCTTCCTGGAAGCCTCCAGTTCCAGCTATAGGCATTATACCACCGTAGGCTCCGATTAGGCCTCCTGTTCTGGCCTCGGCTCCCGATTAGGCCTCCTATTTTGGCCTCGACTCTGGCTCAGATGGCTTCTCCTCTTTCTTTATGGATTGAAGCATTTTCCCATATTGAACTTTTGAACTTCGCCACATTTGGCCTGAATGCCCTTTTCTCACTAGGGACCGTGGAGGTTAACAGACCCTTATTGTCAGCTGCTGCTCAACTATGGGATCCGCAGTCTCATGTCTTTCGGTTTGGTCTTGAGAAACTCTACCTCACTGTAGAGGAATTTGCTGCCATTTTGGACTTGACTCCACGAAATTTCATTTTTGTTCCCACCCTCTTTTTCTCGACTCGATTGCAAGTGATGCAACTCTGCGGTCTGTGTAAGACGAAGGCTTCTCTTCTGACCTCAGGTGACTGCCTTGACATTCCCTAGATCATTGACAGATTCTGTTCCAACGGCGACCTCAGTGACCTTGGTTTTTAGCTACGGCAACACTACGTACTTTGCTTCTGCCTTCTAGCCCAATATCTTACTGCCCCTTCTGACGGGCGAGCTAGTTGTGCCTTGGTTGACATTGCAAGACAGATGTGGATGGAGAGGGATTTCGTGCCACTTGTTTTAGCCGAGACACTACTGGGCTTAGATACTTTTCATCGTGGTGAGACCACCACCATTGCAGGCAGCTCCTTACTTCTTTAGGTAAGCTTAACATCTTTCTCTATATTAAATTCTCCTTCGTACCGCGAAGCCTTTCTTTTACTATTCTAACTCTTGCTACAGATCTGGCTGATGGAGAAGGTGAACCATGTACAAAAGCCTCCAACTAACAGGCACAATGCCACTGCTTTCCTTTACCACCCGCGTTATAAGATATGTGACATCGAGGTATCTTGGTGACAATATCTTTCTTCTATAACTGGCCCAGACATTACCTAGCAGTGCTCTTGGTGGCGGATCTATGCCATGACTCTGACTACTATGGATCATCCTGGTGTTTTGCTGGTCGGCCTTCGTCAGACTACTTTTTACTACCCATGTCGGATCATGCGGAAGTTCAATCATAATCAGGTCATCCCTCACCATATCCGAGGCCGTTTATCTTCGTCTGTACTGTGGGCTTCGTTTCTAGTACTGTATCAAAATGCCTGGCCATCCCGCTCATTGATGGAGATGTAGGAGTTATAATATCCCAAGCTTTCTGCTGAATACAAGATATGGATAACACAAAACAGGGAGAAGAAGGATAAAGAAGAGGCAAAACAGGCAGCAAAAAGGAGAAGGATTTGAGTATCTCTGTTTTATTTCGAAAATTTCATAGCTTTTTTTTTTAGTTTGGGACTTGTGTGCCCTCCCTTTATTTAAGAACTTTGTAATGTTGCTTAAAGTAATGAGAAGCTCCCACTTCGTGTTTAAAATGGTTCAAATTTATCAAAGCTTGAATTCCTTTATTATCAAAATTCAGAAATTAATTTGCTTTGGTTTTACTCAGATCCAAAGATGGTTAAAAATGAAGAATGTGACCGGACTTCCTAAAAGAAGCTGCCAACATATCCCAAAAAGATAGAATCAGACCATAACATAGTTCAAGCTCGATTTACACTCAGGTACTGACACTCACTTTTTGTGATGCCCTAACTTTTGTCAATATCGCCCTTTCGGGTTTTCGACATTGCGGGCCGTTCTAACTTTTGCCTGAATTACCTTTTCGATTTTCAACTCAGCGAGCTTTTATTTTGTTCTTATTTTTATCTCAGGGATAGTACTTTTTGAGTTGATCGAGGTTAACTAGAGTGGAGAACACATTATCGTCGAAATCTATAATGATGACTACACCACCGGTCATAATGGTTTTGATGAGGAACGGTCCAGACCAGTTTGGATTGAATTTGCCTCTCAGGTCGAAGATAGGAGCTCTAATTTCCTTTAGGATCTAATCTCCTTCTCTAAGATCCTGAGTCTTGACATTTTTATTGTATGCTCGAGCTATCCTCCTTTGGTATCCTTGTACATGAAACAGAGCTTGCATCCTTCTTTCATCAAACAAGAGCAACTCTTCCATCCGGTTCCTCTGCCATTCTGCTTCTGAGATATTGGCCTCGGCCACTACTCTTAGTGAAGGGATTTCCACCTCAATGGGAAGAACAACTTTCATCCCATATAACAAAGAGTATGGTGTAGTTCCAATTGAAATTCGGATTGACGTTCGGTATCTCCATAGTGCAAATGGTAGATGTTCTGGCCCATCTTTGTGTGAGTTGTTTGTCTTTTGTAGAATTTTCTTGATATTCTTATTTGCTGCCCCGACTGCCCTGTTGGTTTGCGGTCGATATGCCGAGGACTTGTGAGCTACTATCCGATATTCCTTGAAAAGATCCTGAACCTCTCCTTGGAAATGTGAGCCACTATCCGAGATAATTTTATGTGGGACCCCGTATCGACAAATGATATTTTTCTTGATAAACTTAGCGACATGGGAGGCCTTCAATACCGAGTAGGAAGCTGTTTCTACCCACTTGGTAAAATAATCAATGGCCACTAAGATAAACTCATGTCCATTAGATGCCATCGGTGTTACTCTGCCAATCACATTAATATCCCATACTGAGAACGGCCATGGTAACGTGAGGTTGTACAGTTGAGACGGGGGAACGTGCATAAGATTTGCGTGAATCTGACACTTATGACACCTCCTCACAAACTGGATACAATCTGTCTCCATTGTCATCCAAAAGTATCCATGTCGTAGGATCTTCTTAGCTAACATATTTATGCTCATGTGTGGTCCACAGACTCCTACATGTATCTCTTTCATCAGCTCTTGGCCCTCTTCAGTGTTTACGCATAGCTTGTTGACCCCAGAATGTCCTCGATTGTACAATCTACCACTGCAAATGACAAACTGTCCAGATAGTCGTCGTATTGCCCTTTTGTCCTTTTTATTGGAAAACTTAGGATATTTTCCTTTTTCTATGAAGTTCTGAATGTCAAAGTACCATGGAAGGCCGTCATTGCTTTCTTCAATAGCGGTTGTCATCTCATATGACGACTTTCTCTTCTGCTCAATTATCAAGGGCCTCATTTGGACACCGAGCAGTAAGTTAATCATGGATGCTAGGGTGGCCAGTGCATCGGCGAACTTGTTTGCAGTCTTAGTACATGGGTGAAGATCACCAATTCAAAGCACAGTATCAGATTCTCTAGCTCCTTATGGTAGAGATTCAATGTCACGTCCCTGACCTTCCATTCTCCTCTAGCTTGTGAAACCACTAGTGCTAAGTCTCCGATGACTTCCAGCTTGCTTGCCCCTAGTTCTAAGGCTGCCTCCAATCTTGCTAAACATGCTTCATACTCAGCCTGATTTGTTGGTGATTTCAAAATTGAGCTTCAATGATAAGGGGACATGCGATTCGTCGGGAGTGACAAGGCGGACTCCTATTCCGTAGCCATATTGATTGGATGCACCATCAAAATATAGAGTTCATTTGTCATCCCCAACTTTCATTAGCTGTTCGTCAGGAAGCTGGAATTCTGTGTCTTTGCCTCCTTTAACTGGTTGGTCAGCCAGGAATTTCGCTACAACTCTACCCTTGACTGACTTTTGGGTGACATACTGAAGATCAAATTCAGATAACAGAAGCAACCATCGAGCCAACCTTCCTGTCAGCGCTGGCTTTTCAAATAAGTATTTCAATGGATCCATCTAGGAGATAATATTTACTGTGAAAGACAGCATGTAGTGTCTCAGTTTTTGGGAGGCCTAAATCAAGGCCCAACATGTCTTTTCCAACGGTGTGTACTGTATTTTTGACCCGGTCATCTTCTTTCTTAAGTAGTAGACGACCTTTTCAAATCCAGTTTCACCTTCTTGTGCTAGCATACATCCCATAGCTGAGTCAGTTACTAATAAGTAAAGAATCAGTGGCCTGTCAGGTTCGGGAGGAGCTAAAACAGGTGGATTTTGTAGGTACTATTGTACGACATCAAATGCGTCTTGGCATTTCTGATCCCACTCAAACTTAACTCCCATCTTCAACTAGCAGAAGAGCGGCTCGCAGGTAGTTGTCATCTTTGCAATGAACCAACTGATTAACTGGATTCTTCCCAAAAAGTTCCTAACTTCTCGCTCGGTCTTCAGAGGAGGCATTTCAAAAATTTCTTTGATCTTCGAATGGTCGACTTCAATGCCTCGTTTAGTGATCATGAATTCGATCATTTTTTCGGTAGTGACTATCATATCATCCACGTACACCTCGCCCTCTTTATGTATCATGTCATGTAGTAAAGTAGTGGCAGCCGTTTGATAGGTTGCCCCCGCATTCTTTAGACCGAATAGCATCACACGATAACAGTAGGTCCCCTAAGGTGTGGTGAACATCGTCTTTTCTCTATCTTCGGGATCCATTAAAATTTGGTTGTATCTGGAGAAGCCATCCATGAATGACAACAATGCATGCCCCGCTGTACTGTTCATTAAGACGTCGATGTGCAGTAGTGCAAAATCGTCATTCGGGTTAGCCTTGTTGAAATTCCAAAAATCCACATAGACTCGGTTATGGCCATCCTTCTTTAAAATTGGTACGATGTTAGCTACCCATTTTGGATACTCGGTTACCATCAGGAATCTAACGTTCACCTGTTTGGCAACTTCTTCTTTGATCTTTAGAGCCCATTCTGGCCGGATCCGTCTTAATTTTTGTTTTACCGATTTGGCATCGAGGTAAAGAGGGATATGGTGCTGGACAATGTCAGGATCAATTTTGGGCATATCTTCAAAAGACCACGCAAATATATCTTTGAAATTTTTTAATGAAGTTATTAATTGCTCTTGTTCAACTAAGGACAGAGAAGAACCAATTTGAACATTTTGCGGGTTAGTTTTGTTACCCAAATTTATTGACAAAGTTTTAATAATTATTGGTTGGGCACGCATTTTTTCTTCTCTTTTTATTAAAAGTTTTATTTCTTCGGGGATATCCTCGTCAAATTCAAAATCATTAGAAAGCGTATGAAATAAATCAAACAATGCAGAGTAACCAAAAATCTTATTTATTTCATTAAAAACAAAGGGGATTACAAACTCGATGGTAAAAGCTAGGATAGAAGCATCAACAGATGTGCCCTTGATTACAGATTTTGACTCAAACTTGGACTTAGGATAGACAATGTGTACACTGCCAGACTCGATGGTTCAATTCTTTACTTCCTTTGTGGCTGCGTTGACGATGAGCTTGGTGTAGTCTGCCGGTGTGCTGACGCCCATCATGAAGCAGTCCTGATCAGTTATTTGCAGATGAGCCATCTTCTCATTAAACAGCGCTCCCATGTCAGTACCATCGAGCTTGTCGGCCCAGTCTTTTTCCTAAACCCTCTTTTCTTTTCCTTTTCTCCTTCCACTATTTTTTCCTCTTCCATGTCAGACAGCTGGTGGTTGAAAAAGATCTCCAATCTTAGCAGCTTTTGATTGGTTTCTTTGTCGATCCATGGCTCTAAAAAACCACAATATGGGAAATCTTCCCCTTCCTTGACGAAGTACCCATTTAGTGTCCTGGAATATTTGGCCTTTCGCCCCCTTCTAGACCCTTCCAAATCTTCTTCCATTGGTTTATACCCGAGACCAAAATGGTGCAAATTCGAGAATACCTGAATGTGTTCCGGGATTCCCTGCAGTTTACATCCCAATCCCATACCCGGGAAGAAAGACACTTTCCTCATTATTGTTACAGCCTGCGGGTTGACATACCTTTCCTCTTCATTCATTAGCATCTGAATAGCCCGTTCTTCATCAAATCAAAAACCACTGAGCAACTCATCATCTTCACTGTGCTGAACTTCCAATAGAGTTGTGCCCTCTCCTCCACTCGGAGGGTGAATGCTGTCTTCTCCGTGAATAGTCAAAACTGCCCCGTTCTTTATCAATTCTAGTTTTTGGTGAAGGGTAGATGGTATTGCCAGGACATTTGGGTCATGCAGCCACGGCCTGCCCAACAGTAGATTGAACGAGATCGGCACGTCTAATACGTGAAACTCAGCCGACGTCTCTAGAGGTCCTACTAAAATGGCGAATGACACCAATTCTAGTACATCCCTTCTTATATTGTCATAGGCTCGCACCCCTTGATTGCAAGGAGTGAACTGGTCAGGCCTCATCCCATAGCAGATGGCCGTTCTCAATGGGCAAACGTTCAAGGCAGACTCATTATCAATGAGGGTTACCAGGACCCATCTTTCTAGGCAGTTGACGGTGATGTGAAGCAACTTGTTGTGACTTTTTCCTTAAGCAGGCAAATCCTTATTAGAAAAGAAAATAACTTTTGGTTTAGCGGCTGGCAGAATAAGCCCAATGAGCTGCTCGGGGGTTGCATCATCGGGACACTGGCCTTGTTTAACACCCTCAAAATAGCTTGTCTGTGCTTATGCGAAGCCATCAATAAGCCCCAGATACTGATATTGGCTTGCGTCTTTTTCAACTGTCTCAATGTAGCATCATCCTCCTCCTCTTGCTCTGTCTCTTTTCCTTTTTCACTCGGTTGTCCCTTCTCTAGCTGAGCTAGCTTAAAATGTCATCCGCTTCTAATTAGGTGCTCCACGCCGTCTTTAGGATCCCATAACCCTGGCATCACATTATCAGCCTGTCTCACTTCGTTTATAAGCCGAGGGCTTTCAAACGCCCACAAATCATTTAAGTCACTAACGGCTGCCCTTTGCTTTCTTTTCTCGTCATCTTCAATGGCCCATGTGTTATCAATTTTCTCCCAAATATCCTCTTCGATAAAGTCCACATGCTGTTCCCGAGCTGCCCAAAAATTAGTCTCCTCTACTCCATTTGATTTTAACACGATCTTTGCTAGCTAGTAGGACTACATCTCATCGACATACACTTCCTCCTCAAAAAGTTGGGGAATGGTGATTCCATCAAGCACATGGCCAAACCCATAAGGTCGACTCGGGTAATCCAATGGCCAGTCATCTTCTTCATCGTGCTCCTCCTCTTGTCAGTAGGTTTGAATTATTGGTAGATACCATTCCCATGTATTATTGTTCTACTCTTCCATCCTGTTTCGACTGCCTCTAACCATCATGAATGAGCATGCTATCTGGTCCTCAGTTATTGAAACATGAGGGCGTGGTAGGCGTACTGAATAGATGTGCTGGCTTGGGTCCTCTAATTCCCCCAAAGATATGTAATTTATCCCAGCTTGCCTGGCATGATTCGGTAAGGGGCTGGTCGTTACGTTCAATTTTAAAGCAAAGGATGGTAGTGGGATCACATTGTTATCAATGAGATTTTGGATCTAATGACGTAGCCTCATGTACTTATCAGTCAAATGCCCAGGACCTTGATGGAAGGCACAGTATTAGGAAGCATTGAATCTCAGTGGCAGGGGATTGGGTACAGGCATGGGGTCTAATGGTTTGATGAGCCCTTTCTCGACGAGTCGATTTAAGGCGGTGGATAAAGAATGTTGAGGGGTGTAAACACCCTCCTTGGCCTCCTTTGCTGTTGGCTGTTACATGACTGTTGGGCATTATTGGACTGCTGGGTGGAAGAGGATGGGTTCAGCAGGTTTACCTCGTTTGAGCGGGACACGAGATTAGTGGTAGCGGATTGGTTCTGGTTATTTGTGGGGAAAGTCCTTATGGGCTCCTAGCTTGGCTCGGCCTTTTCAATATCCCCAAACTGGATTACATCTTTTATCTGAACCTTAACAACAAACAATTACTGGAATGTAGAGAGTGGGTGAGTGATTAAATAACGCTTTAACGGGGATTGCAGGTTCTTCACCACTATACTTACTTGTTCTTTCTCAGAGGGCCAATTTGTCATCTTGGCAGCCTTACCCGTCCATCAGGTTAAAAAATTAACAAAAGACTCTCGGTTCTCCTATCGAGTCATTTCGAGCTCTCGAGTAGTTACGTCCAGTTGGACATTGTAACTATACTGACTGATGAAGGTCGTAGCTATATCCTCCCAAATTTTGGTCTTTGCTACGTCGAGCAAGAGGAACCATTTCTAGGCTGCACTTAAAAGAGATGGGTGAAAAAGTTGAGCCTACCACTGGTTATCGATTTCCATTGGCGAGAGGGTGCCAACATACATTCAGAGATGAATCTTGGGGTCCCCGGCTCCATCAAATTTCTCCATGTCTGGCATTTTGAACTTTTTCAGTAGTTTAGCGTTGGAGAACAAATATAGCCCTCCAACATCTAGCATGTATTCTTTAATCCCTTTGCCCGTTTTGAGGACCTTCTCTATCCTGTCGATTTTCTCAATCAATGCAGATTCTCTAGACTGCGCAGTATTTTCTTCCTCAACTACTACCTGACGAGGGTTCCGTGGTGGTGGGGGAATAACTTGCGGCCCATCAGGGACCTGATTGTCACCCCAAAAGTCTTCTGCATTCTCATTTGTGTCATGTGGTTGCCTGTTCACAACAGGGTTACGGGTTTAAATTGCCTGGATCTGTGCCTGACATTGCACTTGAGCCTGGGTCTATTGCTTTACGGCTCATTGTATATCAGCGATTACCCTCATTAGCACTATCAGATTCACCTCATTTTCTGCCATTTCAGCTGACTCAATTGGTTGTTCTGATACCGTACAAAGTCTGTCTGATCCTCACCTCACCCAAATGTGTGTTGACTGTACTTTTCTCAGCCCAATGGTAAACTCACAGAGAACACCTAGATCGTAAAAAGTAAAATAATCAGTATCAGACACTTCTCGGGCAAACATTCTGATAGCAGATAGCAGATATCTCATATTCCTAAAATAGAAGATCATGAGCGGATAAACACTAAGACTGAAATAATGCCCCTATCGGGCTCATGCTGGCGGCATAACAGGATAACCTGAAGACCAGAATGACGGTTAAGAAGGGGAATCGTTTGAATTCTATAGGAAAAGCTCATCTAAAATGGAGAAACGGACAGCGCTTGGGCAGGGAAACAAATCTACGTTGACCGAACTAGTTTGACCTAAAAATTCTCAGGAGAAACAGGCAGCATGACGGTAGGGAAATAACTCTCATGGGTACGATAAGGGTTTGAAAGAAACGAGCCTATGTCAAGGGGGATGGAACTAATGACCCGGGTAGATCTCAGGGGAGAGAGAAGCTACCCTATAGGCTTTAAAATGAAACACAGGCATGACCCCTAGAAAAAAACCACGGTAAGAAAAACTGAATATGGTGAAAAATAAAACCTTGGTAAGAACTCGAATAAAAAGCTAGCCTAAGCAAAGGGATAACATAAGACCCGAGTCGAACCCGGAGAAAGAACTAGCCTAAACTTAATCAAAATAATCCTAACAATATACAAACAAAAACATACAATGAAAAAAAATACATAATCCTACCAGGGTTAGCAATACCTATTTTGGAGGGTTCTAAGTTTACTATAGGCAAAAGATCAATTTTGATCAATTGAAAAGGGTACCTTCTGAATAGAGTCGGGTATATACCTCCCATGCAAAACATGGTCAAACAGTACACTCGAACTCTTTTACTGCACCGATGATAGCATACAGTCCGCAAGGGTTGCCCGTCTCTCCAATAATCTCCAAAATGGATTAACGTTCAGGACATTAGGTCGACCAAGCAACGGGGTTGAAGAACAATGCATATGCATA
This sequence comes from Heliamphora exappendiculata, assembly GCA_034768845.1. Classification (NCBI taxonomy): domain Eukaryota; kingdom Viridiplantae; phylum Streptophyta; class Magnoliopsida; order Ericales; family Sarraceniaceae; genus Heliamphora; species Heliamphora exappendiculata. The sequence continues at coordinate 4,014 of JAOTRH010047234.1, read as the reverse complement.
TGAAAATGAAAATGAAAAATTCTTATTAAGAACCAATGATATTTTCGAGTCTAACCCTCTTATTTAGTTTTAGAAACCAGTCCCCAGCTGAGTCGCCATAAAATACTGTTGTATTGGGATTTAGGATTTTTGAAAATGTTTCAAAAATATGTGGATTAAAAGATGTTTGAAAATTGTTTTAACACCTTGAAAGCTAAAATTTGAAAATCCCTTTTTATTGAAAATAAAGTCGCCACTGAATGTTTTGAGGAAAACTAAGAAAACCAAAAATGGATTACTGATCTTGAAAACGTTAACCAGAGAAAAAGGGTTCGGAGGCTAAGGTACGAATTAGGGAAGATGTTAGGCACCCTGTTCACCCAACCGTAAAGTTGACCTCTACTAATCATCATTGGTTCTTTAATAGAATTTCTCAAATATATGCACATAAAAAAAATGAAGGCGAAGAAAAAACATCTAAAATTAAATATGAAAAATACATAAGAATTGTACATAGCACTCTAAATTAGAGCAAATAAAAGGGATAACATCCTAAGTTCTAAGGTTATTCAATTTCTAACTAAAAGGATTCATGGAACACTCCCACATGCAATATTATTTAAGCAATCTAAATTCACATGTTTTGATTAAAAGAATAAAATCCTAAAGTTGCTAAAATTACCTAAACATTGATTGCAAGCAAAAATAAGCTAAATGCATGATTTTAAAAAAAATGACCAAAATGTGTATAATACCAAAGCAAACTAGGTAGAAAATAAACCAGATAGAAAATAAACTAAATTAGGCAGAAAATAAAAAAGGTTGAATAGTGAAATGCATACAAAAGAGATTAAAAGAAAATTTGCTAATAAGAGAAAAGATAGGGTTTTATACTTAAAAAGAAATTAAAGTTCCAAAAGAAAAGAAAAAGATTTGACAAAATAAGAAGGGTAGAAAATGCTATGAAAAAAATTTAATTATTTACATGAAAGATGAAAATAAGAAAAATAAAAAAAATATTAAAAGCTATTTTATGTGTTTTTGTAGTTAATAGAAGAAAATAAAATAAAGATATTATAGAAGAAAAATTAAGCTAACAAATGAAGATTTTAAAATAAAAAGAAGATTTAGTTATTAACATTTTACATTTTAAAAGAAAAGAAAAGGAAAATAAAAGTAAAAAGTGACATGAAATGGATAATTGAGTTTTAACTATTATGAGAAATGAAAATTATTATACTATTTAAAAAATAAAAATTAATTTAAAAGTCTTTTTGTGATTTTTTGGTTTAACAAAAGAATAAAAGAAATACTATAGCAAAAAAATTAAACTAACTTCAAAAGAAAAGAAAAGAAAGAATGTAACATTTAAAAGGAATTTAGACTAATAATAAAATACTAGAAAAAAATTTACACTAGAATTAAAAGAAAAGGAAAAGAAGTTGAAAAATAAAATAGAAGTGTTAAGTTAAAAAAAATGGAGCATTAAACTAATGTTATAAGAAAAGAAAAAAAAATGAATTAGAACACTATTAAAGAAAAAATAGACTAATTGAAGGAAAAGAAAATAAAAAAAAAAGCTAAAAAATTAAACTAATACAAGAAAGATAAATTAAAATAACAAAGGAATGAAAATAAAATTACTACATTAAAAGAGACTGGAAAAGAAAAAGAAAATAAAATATTCTAATGAATGAGATTGGACTAATATTTAAGAGACAAAGAAATTAATTACAACTATTCAATTAAAATGCAAAATATAGTATTAATTGCTACATTCACGTAAATATAGGTGCGTTATTATAGCAATTAACAATATTATTAAGCTGTAAATGCCGAAATATATTAGCACCAATTAATGGATACAAATAGAAATTACAACATGCTAAGTGTGAGTATAAAGGAATTAACAATTAAAAAATTAAAAAAAACAACTAAATTATATGAAGTAAACAAGATTAACTACATAAATAGAAAGAATAGGCAATTTGAAATTGGATTTTTAACCTGTTCACTCCAAAAGAGAGGAAATTGTGTTAGAAAGACCGGGAATCCAAACAAGATACCTGAATCCTGGAATCCTCAAATTAGGAAATGTACTTCAATCCTCGGTTGGTGACTCCAATATGGGGCTTTAAATGTAAGTATTTGAGGTTTGGGAGTCGATATTTCGGCAGGGCTTTGGCATCGGAGCTCGAAATTGCTCGACGTCTCGGCAGAGCTTCAGTATCAAAACCTCACACTCAAATTCTCTCCTTGAAAAAGTACCAGGGGTACAATATTTATAGAGTGTATCAACTAATGAGATGCTGCCACGTTTAAGGGACACGTCAGGCCATTTGGAGTTGGCGGTTGCCACAATGAAAGTTGGCGGTCTCCATGTTTTTAAAAGGTTCCACAAAGTTCTATGGCGGTCACCGTGATGGAGTTGGCAGTCGCCACTTTTAGCTAGGGTTTCCACAAAGTTCTACGGCGGTCTCCATGAAGAAAGTTGGCGGTCGGTTTACTTGGACTGCAAGTTTCGATGATTCATCAAAATTTCATTGGTTTGAAGATTTGGGGTTTAAATATCGAGCTTGGATCACTTCTTGAGAATCGTATGGAGGCACTATTCCTGCTGTTTTCATTATCGGATTCCCCTAAGATTAGACGAGGTCAAATTGGGGTGTCTACAGTTGCCCCTCTTTGATATAACTTGCATAGTAATGTGTGAAGCAAGTTATATCAAAGACCCAGAGACAACAACTATTTGACCGAGCTGTCTATCTTAGGCCACAAACACATAAGCATGCATATGATGTTGGTCAAACTCAAACTTTAATCGAGCTGCCTACGTACCCCTTTGCTAAGGATCAGACCAAAACGTAATTCATTGGGCAAAATGAAAAGATGGAAGATAAGAAATATAGTGTAATGCAATGCGGGTCAATTTAAGGTCATGAGGAGGACCGATGAGTCAGTTTAGGGTCATAAGGAGGACCGACGAATCAGTTTAGGATCATTAGGAGGACCGATGAGTCAGTTTAGGGTCATGAGGAGGACCAAGGAGTCAGTTTAAGATTGTGAGGAGGACAGAGTTAGTTTAGGGTCGTGAAGAGTACCAAGTCAGTTTAGGGTCATGAGAAGGATCGACGAGTCAGTTTAGGGTCGTCAGTTTAGGGACATGAGGAGGACCGAAGAGTCAGTTTAAGATCATGAGGAGGACCGAGGATGTAAACATCAAACTAATCGGTCGAGTTAAGACCTAAAAACTTGAAACGTGAGATAAAAATGATTAAAAACCAATTCGTGGTTAAAATTAAATTTTTCGGGAAGAAGACCATGAATTAATAGGTCGAGTTAAGACCTAAAAATTTGGGACAAGGCGCGAGATAAAAATAATTTAAAAGCCAAGTCACGACTTAAAATTAAAAGCCAGCAGAGTTACTCCTGCACAGCCCGTTGCTGCGATGGATGCTCTGGTGCTCGAGGCGGAGTTTGCCTCCCGTCGTGTTGCTGAGGAGGCACGAACAGCTGCTGCGGTGCAGGCGGCTGCAGACGCTACTGCTTAGGCCGCGGTGGCTGATTTCTTAGATCCCGATGCTGGAGACGGTCATCCGGCGCCCTTTGACCCGCACACTTACGCGCCAGTACCTCATCGTGTGGTTCAACGTGGGATGAGACGCAATGAGCCTCCCGCCGACGCTGTTGCCACTGATGTTCTTCTACGGGAGCCTGACCACCATATGTCTCGCCAGCGCCCATCGGTAGGTTTTCCAAACTTGCTATTTAAATACCGAAGCATGTTGTATGGTATGACAAACGTAGACGCATGCCTAGGATCCCCTCAGATGATAGGATAATGTATTGTGATATGATGATGATGATGATATGAATGATGATAGGAATTTTGAATTTAGCTTAAGTACCTATGCAATGGAGATTAAAACAGTAGAGATACTAAAATTTTAAAACAAACAACAAAATGGGCAATTACTTTGGTGAAAATAAAAGGCTTGAGTTTTTTATTTTTGAGAAAAAACACAAATCTATGGG
>JAOTRH010047223.1:0-19653 GCA_034768845.1 Heliamphora exappendiculata | reverse complement strand
TATATATATATATATATATATATATATATATGTGTGTGTGTGTGTGTGTGTGTGTAACTCACAGTTTTAAAATTTGTCATTTTAAATTGTTAGCCACAGTTTGGTTCACATTATTGAACTATTAATTAGGAAATTTTCTCAATCTACCTTGTCCCATTATGTAAAGGTTTTTTTTTTTTTTTGGCTCCGGATAACGAACGAAATGAAAATTATTATTTTCAAAACATAAAAATATTATAACAATATCTTATATCGTATTTTCATTTCTTATATTTTGTACTTTTAATTCTATTAATTTATCAACAAATATTTTTTATTTATTATATTATATATAATTCTTATTAGTATTATTAGTATTATTATTCGTTAAAATTTTAAAACTATTCTCAAATAATCCCACCTACCTTGTTACTATTCTCGTAATATTCTGGTCCCAATCTCATTACTTTTTTGATATTCTTCATTTTTGTTATATCAAATAAAAAATAGGAACAAGAGATCTTAACCCGATCCTTGTCTCATCTCATCCAATAGCAGTCTATACTATTAGTTCCCTATATGAACAACTAATAATTAGGTATTCGTGAGATTAATTATCTCACTCTTGTTAAGATTATTAATCTTTTTTTCAAATTATTATTATTTATTTAATTGTTAAAAATAATTTTTTTAACTTTTATATTATATTTTATCTAACATTAACTAAATATGATATAAAAATAATATCGTGTATGCATAATCTTATTCATTATTCAATTGTATTAAAAAAATATAAAGTCTTTCTATTATTTATCCATCTTATTTATCATTCTATTCTACGCATTAAATATAGCCAAAGTGCACATACTGCACATTCTTTCATTATTCACTAGATATTTTTTCTTAATTTCGAGTAAATTATTAGGTATTTTTAAAGTACTATATTTAAGTAATGTCACGTAATACTTTTAACAAATAATAGTCCCGTTTGAATAATATGACTTATAGCTTATTTAACTTATAAACCAATAAATAAATTACGTCGTTTGGATAACTAAATAAGTAAAAAACAGGCAAATAAACAAATAAGCCAATAAGTCAGTTTATAAGACAAAATAAACCAAATAAGTCAAATAAACTAACTTATAAGTCAAAATAAGCCAAACTAAGCTGGCTTATAAGCCAACTAAGCTGGCTTGGAAGCCAAATAAGCAAATAAGTTAATTGTCACCCAAATATACTTGTTTATTTGTATTTTGGCTTATTTGCTAGTAAGCAAATAAGTTAATATGCTAACCATCCAAACAGGGCCAATGACTACAACTCACATTATGTGGGCCGTCTTTTATTTTTTAATTAACAAATTATTAAATACTCTTACAGTACTATCTAGACAATACTATGTGATACTCTCGACAAATATAAGATTTCATCTCAAGATCACTTCTTATATCTTAATTGACAAACTAGCGTATGGAGTACACGCGATGCGTGTACAATTCAAATTATTTAAAAATATAAAAAATTAATGCATTTTTTTGATACTATAGAATTTAATCTAATAAACAATATAAAGAGATCAGTCAGTTATTGTTGCGTAAAGATAGAGAAAGTGTAGGTGAACAGTTATGGGTTAACAGTTGTAATTAAATAGACTAAATGAACAATTAAAGGCTGGATATAGGAACAATAAAACAAATTGTTGAGAGTAGTTTAGGTAAAGTAAAAAATTCATATAACTTTATTTTTTGAGGAACACCAAACAGATGTTCTTCTTTCATAAAGTAGTATAAATTATTAGGTATTTTTAAAATATCATGTATGCGATGACATATAGTGTTCTTGACAAATAAAAATACTTAATATGCATTAAATATGTTTTTATTTTTTAATACGTACTAAATAAAGGTGAGAGCCCACGTTGTTCTGTCCATAATATTTTTTACTACATTATTAAATACAAACACAATTCAGACAATATCATATGGTATTCTAAAATTACTAAATAATTACTTTCCTTAATAACCTAACAAAAATAAATTATGATATTTGTATTGTGAAACTTATCGATTAAGGGCCCGATTGGTAACTAGCTTAAAAATTAAATTTTTTTTTTTTTAGTTAAACAGTTAAATTGAGCTTAAAGTAAATTGTTTGGTAATTTAATTTTTAAGTTAACTTTTTAAAAATTGATTGCTGGGATAAAAAGTTAGCCTTTTATTTTTTGTTCAAAATTGACATTTTTATCATTTTATATATTTAATATATTCAATTTAATAGAGTTGGTAGTGGTAGTAAATAAGTTATGAATAAGAAATATTATTATATTTTAAAAGCGGTAGGAATTCGATTTGAATATTCTAGGAATTTACATTTTGATTTAATTTTTTAATTTTTTAATTTTTTAACTTTTTATCAAACAACTAAAATTAATTTTTTTTTTTTACGTTTTTAATCAAAAAATTAAAAAATTAAAATGCCAAGTTGACAGTCAAGGCCTAATCTTGTGTTTTTTTCAAGAATTTTTGACTATTAAATAAATATAAAATATGTAAAAAAAAAAAGAAAATCAAATTAATAAAAATTTTTAAAAAAATAAAAAAATTAATCCAAACATGAGATAAGGATATTACATGAAACTGCCAGGTGACACACTTCGATGAACAATTATTCAATATTTGCTCCACTTGGAGAGCATGGTATAATCGTGTAATACTCTCTAACTTCGTGGCTCTATCCATGCGAAACGCGTGGCGGCGGATGGTCGTCTCGCTTACCTGCGAAGCAATCCTCTTGTCTGCCGGCAGTAATTATTCGGTGTTGCCGAAGTACCATCAATCCCCCCCGCCCCCCTTCTCTATATATAAAAGTCTTACGAGTCTTCGAATTTCCTCGACATCACAAATCTCTAACATATTCAAATTACGTGGTCCAAACGAAAAATCTATTTCTTCCTCTTGTTCTTCGTCTTCGTCTTCAATTCTCTCCATTCATCAAGAACTTTTTTCGATTTTGATCCCTTCGATTTTCTAATCTTTCTGTCAAAACAATTTATCCCTTAAAATCGCCTCTTTCTTCTTCCTCTGTTCTTCGATTTTGGCTCGTAAATAGTTAGGTTTTTCTAGAGTTTAGATCTGTAACATATATCCGTCCATGGAGGTTTCGGTGATCGGAAGCTCCCAGGCGATGAAGATAGGGAGGATCGATTCGGTGAATAGAGATCTTGGGTTTTGTAGTTATTCGAACCCTCTGATCTTCTCTCGGAAATCAAAGATCTGTCTTGGTCAAACCATCCGATGGCCTCCAAGAACTCCGATTCGACTCGTCCTCAAAGCTGCCGCCCATTTGGAAGCGCTCGTTTCTGACAATGTTTCGAGGAATACAGCCACGTCCCGAACTGCATCGAAGCCGGTAAGTTTTTCGTTTTGTTTTTGGATATACCTATGGATGTGTGCGGGTTTGGTTGGACGGGTGGAAGAAGAATTTTCAATTAATATAGCTTTGACGGTGATCGTTTTTTTAAACTCTGGTCTACTTATAATCAAAATTAACAAGTTAGGTTTTTTTTTTTTTTCAACCAGTGATTTAAACGATTTAACAGGTTGAGGAATTGTAAAATTTTAATAATATTTTTTTTAAAGTTAAGATTTTCCGTACTTAAAAAACACGATAATTAATATATAATTTTAGCGAATTGAGTTTGATTAATGGCAGTTAAAGATATATAACTCATAATTAATCCACCCTCTTTATTTTCTTACCCAACTTATTCAGCTCAATTCACCCAATTCGATCCACTTATTCACATAACCCGCACAAATTGGGTTGAATTGGGTTGAGTTGGCAGATTAGCGGGTTGTTTCTACACCCTTATTAATATAAGCCCTTTTTGGTTGCCAAGAAAACTGAAGAATGGAAAAGGAAGTTTTGGGTTTTATGTTGCATTTTTCTGCTTTTGGAAGCTTAAAAGCATCAGTTCAGTTAACCAAGTTTGTGAATGGGGAAAAAAAAATTTAACAAAGTTTGTGTGTTGGGCGTAGATGGTATCAATTTAATTTTGAAGTATTCAATCTTCCATCTGATTCTTTTAATTTATCTTGTTCTTTCTTGGATGTTTAGTGTAGCTTATAAACACACGTTTGATTTTTTTTTTTTTTTTCACTTTTTACTGATTTATAAGTTAAATGCTGAAAAATAATTTCTAACAAATATTCTTAGGATTTATGAGGTAGAAACACTCATCTTGTTTTTGAAAGCAGAGAGCTGACAAATTTAGGACCTCAAAAATCAAATCTTTTGAGAATACACTAAACCGAACTATACCTTATTGAGTTGACAATAGAATTATGGATAATACCAACATTACATAAATTGATTATGAGAAAAGAAAATGGATTACTATGTGATCACCAACAAAGTGAAAATATAGGGTCCGTTTGGGATATTTGCTTATTTTATTTAGTTTATTTTCGTCTTTACTGAACTTTTTTAATTATTTAATTAAATTATTACACTTTTAAACTCTTCTCGTCGCGACTATAGGTGTGTTTGGTGGCTAAGATTATGAACATATAGAGATTATAGTTAAAATCATGTAATTAAGATTTTAACCAAAAGTTATAAATGTTTCTCATTGAACTTGTAGCTTCAAACACCAGAATTTGTATTTATTGATTTAGGCCCGGATTGGTTACACTAGCTTTTTAAGCTTTTTGGCTAAAAATTGTATATAAAAAAACCAACATGGCCTGTTTAGAAAAAAAGCAAAAAGAAAAAAAACAAAAAAGTTTAAAAACTAAAAAGTCAAATCAGACACTAATTCTTAGAATTTCTTATTCAAATTCCCATTACTTTTAAAAGACAATAATATTTTTTATTTATAACTTATTTTCTATCACTAGCAATTACATATAATTGTTAATATTAAAAATATAGAAGAGAAAAGTTGTTTAATTTGAACAAAAAACAAAAAAAATAACTTTTTACAAAAATAACCAAATTCAGAAAAATTAGCTTAAAAGCTAATTTACCAAACAACTCATTTTGAATCAAATTTAGCTTCTTAGCTAGAAATGCCTCAAAAAACAAAAACAAAAACAAAAAACAAAAAAAATACCCAACTTTTAAACTAGTTGTCAATTGGAGCTTTAGAATCGGAATCTACAACTAAAAAGACACGAGCACATTTTTTTGGATTCTTTTCAACATTTTGTGGAGTTATAAGCTATAAGCTAAAAAATCATTTTTAACAAACCCCCAATATGTAGCTTCAGGCTGCATTTCTCAACTCATGTACAGCCTTGACTAGTGATGAGTAACCGATTTTTATGGTGAGGAAGAGCCATTGGTGAGTTGCCGACTGATGGCAAGGTAGAGTCATTGGTGAGGTTTCGAGTGATGACGAGGCTCCTAGATTGAGCCAGTCCACAAGGCAAGGCTCAAGTCTTGTGATATGGTGGGGGTGGTTGGAGCCAATCCGCCAGTGATGACATTGCTTACCAAATACATGCACCTACACATTGTAGTTGACATTGTTAATTACAAAGGCAGTTCAGTGCACTAAGCTTCCACGTCTGCATGGTCCGGGGAGGAGGACGATCCACGATTGGTCTATAGTATGTAGCTTTGCCTTGCATTCACAATATACTGTTTTCACACCTAAAATTCGTAACTTTCAGGTCACAGAACGATAATTTTACTGTTGAAATTATTAATTAACACTAAGAAATTATGTGCATACCAATATTTTAAATTGTAGTGATGTTATGTTCTTTTTTATACAAAGCATGTTTGGTTCTCCAATGGTAATCGGACTATGCTAAATAAACATTTTCTTTACTTGCTTAAACATTTACAGAGTGATGGAGTAAGATTATATGTTGGGCTGCCACTTGATGCGGTTTCTGATTGCAATACAGTAAACCACGCACGAGCAATTGCAGCAGGGCTGCGTGCTTTGAAGTTATTGGGGGTCGACGGTGTAGAGCTTCCAGTCTGGTGGGGAATAGCCGAGAAAGAAGCTATGGGGAAGTACGAGTGGTCTGGCTACCTTGCGCTTGCAGAAATGGTCCAGAAAGTGGGTCTCAAGCTCCATGTTTCGCTCTACTTCCACGCATCGAGGGGACCCAAAATTCCTCTCCCTGAATGGGTGTCTCGGGTAGGAGATTCTAAACCTAGCATTTTCTTTACTGATAGGTCAGGGGAACAATACCGAGATTGTCTGTCGTTGGCTGTGGATGATCTTCCTGTTCTCAATGGGAAAACCCCCCTCCAAATTTATAAGGAGTTTTGTGAGAGCTTCAAGTCTTCATTCTCTCCTTTCCTGGGCTCCACTATCACGGTAAGGAAATCCGAATCTAAAGCCACCGGATCTAATAATCACTGCCGTGCTCATTATTTCGATGCTGACAGTTACTATTTCATCCTATTGCTACTTTGCAGGGTATATCGATTGGTTTAGGACCAGATGGCGAGCTCCGATACCCTTCTCACCACCATCCAGCTAGGAATAATCGAGTTCGTGGAGCAGGAGAATTCCAGTGTTTTGACACAAACATGCTTGGCCATCTCAAGCAGCACGCAGAAGCATCTGGAAACCCTCTCTGGGGACTCTCAGGTCCCCACAACGCCCCTAGTTACGACGAGGCCCCAACCTCGAACAACTTTGTTAAGGAGCACGGAGGGTCATGGGAGACTCCGTATGGTGACTTCTTCCTTTCCTGGTACTCGAGCCAGCTCATCTCACACGGAGATAGACTCTTGTCCCTTGCTGCCTCCACCTTCACCGACTCCCCGGTGAAGGTATCTGGCAAGGTCCCCGTCATTCATTCTTGGTACAAAACTCATTCCCACCCATCGGAGCTCACAGCTGGGTTTTACAACACAGTCAACCGAGATGGGTACGAAGCAGTTGCGCATTTGTTTGCGAGGAATTCGTGCAAAATGATCCTTCCGGGAATGGACCTATCAGACGAATGCCAGCCACCGGAGGCTCTCTCCAGTCCTGAGTCATTGCTCTCGCAAATTATGACGGCTTGTAAAAGGCACAGGGTGGAGGTTTCTGGCCAGAATTCGTCGGTTTCGGGATCTCCTAATGGTTTCGAACAGATGAAGAAGAATCTGTTGGATGAAAGTAAGGTGATGGATTTGTTCACTTACCAGAGAATGGGAGCTTATTTCTTCTCTCCTGAGCATTTTCCGTCGTTTTCGGAGTTTGTTAGGAGCTTAAATCAACCGGAATTGCATTTGGATGATCTGCCTAGTTATGAGGTAGAAGAAAAAGAAGCTGCTGCTGAATCTGAATTAGTAAAACAAGAAACTTAATGTAAATAGAGGATTATGAAAAAGAAGAAGCTGAATCTGAATTAGTAAGAACAAGAAACTTATTCATGTAAATAGAGGATTATAATCTATTGGGTCTGGTTTGTTTGCCCGGCTTGTCTGGATTGGATTGCACAAAATTATTGTGTAATTTAGTCCCTTGTTTGTTTTTTCCATTAAAAGTAAGTGTAATATAGTTCCTTGTTTGTTTTTTCGAGTAAATATATTAAAGCGATTCATGTTTCTTGTTTGTTTAGTTGATTAATATTTCGTATTAGATTTTTGGATAAATATGGTAGAAAAAATAAGAGAAAAGTTTTTTATCATGCAATTATTGTGTAATGTATAATTCAATGGTCATGCATTGAGTAAACATGTATTGTGTAACGCATTGTGCAGATTGTTGGATCGACACATCGCACAAAAATTATATTACAATTTAATTTCATGTATAACTATTACAATTTAATCGTATCATATAATTAATATATAATTTAATTCTATCAAATAATTAATATTATTTATTTTTTTATTTATTTAATCTAATTCGTAAATCAAACTATGTTATAGTTTTATTTTGGAAGGGACTGATAGTCGAGGATTGAGAATGGGAGCTGCTAGCCTAACCGAAACTTTTGACCGGAAAATCTTTCTTGAATTGAAATTTTGAGCGGACTGAATTTTGAGTTTTTTTAATTATTTTATTAAAAAAATTTATACTGTCAAAAATTAAAAAATTAATGCGAAATATGAAAAAATTTCTTATTTTTTTATTTTGGTACTTATTTTAAAAAATAGTCACTTTAAAATTTTTATAAGAATTTATTTTTTGTCTTTTGTGATTTTTTTTTAACTTTAACTAAAATAATTATACTTAAATTTGTTTTTAAAAGCTCACTATTTTTTTTTTAAATTTTATTACTTATTTTAGAAAAAAACCACCTTAAAATTTTTATCAAAGTTTTTTTTTTGTCTTTAATGAGCTTTTAAATTTGTTTTATTATAATGAAACAAAAAATTTAAAATGTTGGACCGATTAAAAAAATTAAAAAACTAGAAAAGAAAGAAAAAAAGTTTATTAACTTTTTTTAAAAAAAAAATTAAGTCCGTGGATAAAAAATTAGTTTTTTTTGTTTTTGTTCAAATTAGATAATTTTTTTCTTCTCATACATCAAATTTATGAAAAAAATTTCATATATTACAAGATAAAAATTCTCAGACACAAACGTTCTATAAGAAACTTCTCATATATTATAATATGAAAATATTCTTATATATAAAAATACTATTAAAATTTTTTTATATATCAATATATAAAAATATTCTTAATTTGTAATAAGAAGTGCATAGAGAGAACCAGTAATATTCTCACCGTTGACACTGAAAATGGAGATGTAATTAATTTATTATTTTGATTTTTTAATATATTTTTATGATCAAAATTATTTATTATGTAATATTTATTAAATAAATTATTTTTATAAAAAATTAAATTAATTAGACATTAATAGCTTTGTGAATAAATCACATTTGTTCAAATATAAATGAATAGTAATATAATTTTACAACAAAATAATGATAAACAAAAGCAATCAAATCATATAGTTAAAAATATTTAATTAACTTAATTTTTTATGTTAGTAATAAAATTAATAAATATTACAAAATAAAAAATTTTATTATAAAAATATATTTTAAAAAACACAATATATAAAAATGTTTTGGCCATAATCAAAGTAGAGAAATATTTCAACTAAAATTTGGTCCCAAAAAAATCGGTAGAATACTTCGGGAGGAATAGTTTTCCGGTTGAGTTTATGGTGTTAACTCTTCAGGTGAAGGTTGTGTTTGTATGAACTATTCTTATATATTTTCCTTTTTTGGAATGTTTTCTATCATCTCTTGGATGTTTGTTCTTAAATTATAGCGCTTGTATTTTTAAGTTTAGTAAAAAGTTTAAATAATTTATAATTTTAAATTAATCATTATAAATTTTATTATTTTATTATAAATTTATAATTTTAAAAAATATTTATAATTTTTACTTAAAATTATAATTATAATTTATAAGTTCATAATTCAAATCTTCCAGCTTGCGCGAGCATCTCTCTAGGCCACGCCGGCGTTGAAACAACTATTGCGGTCAATGGTTCCTACTGACTAAAATATTAGAAATTTTGGATTAAATTTTTTTTTTTTTGTAATAAAATTAGTTTTAATCCTATATAATTTTTTCTATTGGGATTAGTCCCATTTCATTCTTGATTCTTTAAAATACTCTTAAATTATATCTTCAGAAAATTTTGTTAACTAAATTATTTCCTAAACAGGAATAAAACATCTCATCTCAAAAATCTTACCTAAATCTCCCACAAAATCTCGTGCCGCAGCCACCACAACGTTAGGTTTGTCGCCGTTTTCATCTTTTGTCGCCGTCATCAACCCCGATGTTGCCGTTGTCCTCCCTCGCCATCACAATCATCATCTTCAACATTGCTATTGTCAACTCTAACGTCGCTGTCGTCTTCCCTTGCCATTGTCGTTATCATCCCTCGCCAATTAAAATATGTATCAATCTTACTCTACAATGCATTTTCAATGATTCTGCACCTCATATATAACTGATACATGTATCGGTTAAGATATTTTTAATGATTTCACGGCTCAAACACAACTGGTAGTCTGATACATGTATCAGTTAGACAATGTCTTGTATTTTCAGTGATGTCGCAGCTCAAACACAACCGATATATGTATAAGTTGGACTCTGTCTTGTATTTAATGTGATTCTGTAGCCGAAACACAATTGATACATCTATCAGCGATGTCGGGGTTGACGACGGCAAGAAATACGAACGGCAACGGCGATGGATAATGACTGTAACGGCGGGAGAGAATAACAGCAACGTCGAGGAGGACGACAGCGACGTCGAGAATGACTGCGACGGAAGATAAAGACGGCGACAAAGGATGAATATGCTACGATGTGGATAATTTTGTGGTATAGATAATTCTGCCATCTCTGCCATGACTTTAGTTCTGCACATCGATGAGGACGAGGAGGTCGAGATCGGCAGCGACAAAGAGAATAAGGAAGAGGAGCAGTGGTGGTAGTGCAAAGGTAGTGGTAGTCCAGGGACAACGGCTAGAGTTTGAAGAAGGGAAGGAAAGCAAAGGCGGTGACGACTATGTTTATGCTAATTTGATATTATGCTATTTTAAATTTTTAAATGAACGTAGTTCAGTTATACACAAAATTCAAATTTTAGTGAATGCTAAAATGATGGAAATATAGTTTTAAAATACTATAATCAATGAATTTTTGTCACTCATTTAGAAATTCCTCATAAATAATGCTACCATATAACCATATATAAATAATAACTTCACCTATATTAAAATCATATATAGATACACCCAAAATTAATATGAATATTTTAGGCCTCCCATTTAGTTAATTTAAAAAATATGATTAAATACAAATAAAAATGATGAAACTAAAATTTTTATGATATCTAAAAACAAAATTAATCTTCAAATAACTCTAATTAGTCAACGGACAACAATACATCATTTATCTCAAAAATTTATCGGTAGCTGAAGAATGAAATCAAACAATAACAAATGACAAAAAATACAATTAAATAAACACGTTAATCAACAATTTCCGTAATTTATGAAAAGTAGCATCTGTCTGGGCCAAAAAAACACACACAATTTTCCCAGAGCTATTTTTCCATTTTTTCTAGCGTTTCTTATTTTTTAGTTCAAATTTTTTTTTACTTTGTTGTGTCAAGCCAAATTTTAAAATTATTACCGTTCTGAGTTCTAAAATAATCATTAAAAACGAAAAAAACCTATTTAAGTGGTTTTTTCGTGTTATTTGATTTATTTTTTATTTTTTGATTAAATTTTTTTATTTTCTTCTTCCTCATGATTATAAAAATTTAAAAGTATATGCACTTGGAATAATACTTTAAAAATGTTTACTAAAAACAAAATAATTATTAAAAAAAGAAAGAGAGAGACTAAAGACTTTTGCACATATTTTGGGAAAAGCTGTTATTTACAAAACCAAAGCGATTTAAAACGCAAATATAGTCAATCAATCATTTCCATAACTTACCTATTAAAAAAAAAACAATTTCCATAATTAAGAACCCCTTTATTTGGCCCTACCTGCCAGCCTTTTTCCATATTTTGAAATGAAGTCATCAAGATCCAAGATGCAGATGAGGGCCCTGGACGATCCAAGATGCAGATGAGGGCCCTGGACGATCTACCACCTTCTTTGCATGTCATCCCCCTTTTTGTTGTAATCACACCGAGAAAGCACAAAAAGAAAAAATAATAATAATTTAGCTAACCCATTATAACAAAAACATAAGATTAGTAGCACGAATACCTAGTAGTCACATACTCTGTTACCGGTACTCTTTTAAATAATAAAATATAGTGCGTCGAATACTTGACATTTGAATAATAGCATAAAACATATATTCAACATTTAAACATAATTAATAATTTAAATTTAGTATAAAACTACACATAAAACCTCATATTGTACATGAAATGCTTTATGGTACCTTATTAATACTACACCAAACCAAATTAAACAAAACCAAGCTTTTATTTCAATCAATTAGAGTCTGCTACATAAATTCTTATGCCATTCTGTTATTTATGGTACCTTAATAGATTTATATATGTTCTTAACACGGCATTTCATGTCAATTTAGATTTATCCCTCCTCCTGATATTTTTATTAGTCATGATCTTGTCGCATTTTTTTACTACTACATAGTCTGCATTAACTGGTCTACATTGAACCATCTTAATCTATTTTTTTTCAACTTGTCTTCAATTGATGCGATTCCTACCATTCCACGTATCTTTTTATTCCTAATTTTGCCTTTTCTAGTCTCACCACATATCTACCTTAACATTCTCATTTCTACAGTATTCAAATCTTATTTATGTGATCTTTCTTATTAATTCAATATTTTATCTCATATAAAATCGCTTTTCTAATAGATGTCTTATAAAAATTTTCTTTTAATCTTATAAGTATCCGTCAATTACATAAAACTCCGAAATCACTTTTTCACTTGAGCCTACCAACTTTGATTCTATAAATTACATCATTTGCAATCTCTTCATCTTTGTTAATAATCAAACCTAGATAACGAAAATGTTCACTCTTAAGTATTTCTTGATTTTAAATCTTTACTTTTTCATCACTAATACTATTACAACTGCTAAGAATTATATTCCATATATTCAGTTTTGTTCTTATTTACCCGAATTTTTTTTGATTCTAAAGCTTCCCTACACATTTTTAACTTAGTGTTAACTTCACTCTTAATTTCATTCACTAAGACAATATTACCATGAGACATCATCCTGAATATGTCTAGTCAATTCGTCCATAAATGACCCAACACTTTGAGATACTAAAAAAAATTAAAAATTCACCCATAACTAAGGTAAAGTGATAATGTGTGGTATCCTGGTATCCCACATCGAAAAGGGAGATGGAGTTCCTGGGTTATAAAGGAAAATCTTGGACCCTTACATTCAACGAGGCATTTTCCTATGTGGTAGAGACCCTAGCAGAACTCTGCAGTTAAGAGTGCTTAGGCAGGAGCAATGCAATGATGGGTGACCCCATGGGAAGAACAAAACCGTGAGAATTTTTGCTCAAAACGGACAATATCGTTGCCATGTGAAGAGTCAGAGTGTTACATAATGACTCAAAGATCCTTGGTGTAATCCTATTGTAATAGAGAATTCACTTGTTTCTCCTACAAGTGATCTAATTGTCATGGCGACTCCATCATACATGTCTCTTATTGCATCAATGTATTCTTTGATCACTCTATTTCTCTCCAACGCCCACCATATGATATTTCTAAGCATTTATCACATGCTTTTTCTAAGTCTATAAAAATCATATAAGATCCTTTTTATTTTCTCTATACTTCTCCTTAGTAAGTGGATTGCTTTCATAGTTAATCTATAAAGTATAAAACCGAACTGATTCTGTGACACTGTTGTTGTTAACCTTAGACGATATTCAATCACTCTTTTCCATAACATCATCGTATGACTCATCAACTTACTACATCTATAATTGTTACAATTTTAAATATTTCTTTTATTTTTATATATAGGTATTAGAATACTCTTTCTCCACTTTTCGGCCATTTTTTTAGTCATTATGATTTTATTAAATAACTTTATTAACCATGTCACTCTTATTTCACCTAAGCATTTTCATCCCTCGACAGGGATATTATCTGGTTCTAAAGTCTTACTTGATTTTATTCTCTTCATTGCAATTTCATTGCAGTTTTCACACTATCTACTTTAGAAAATAAAACATGACATAGGTCATAGTGTTATTGACATGAAAATTAAGGTAAATCCAACACTTAAGCATACACTTGCACTCAACAACCATATCACATAGGTCACATAGATAGGCTTTCAAATTCAACGAGAGACCACTAGCAAATATTTCAACTTAAGTATGATAATCATTTGAACACCATTACTTTACTAGATAGAGAGAGAATAATTTGATTATAACAAATAGAGAAAGAAAAAAACTAAGTAGAAAGCAAAAAACTATAAGTGAACAGATTTAAATCATAGAACCAATCACATATTACTGTAATCTTAGGGGTAAGCATTTACATTATTTTTACTTTTTTTTGTACAAAGTGTGTTCCTAACTTCCTACCGTTAAAACTTCAATAATTTGAGATTGATTCTGTGTTCTAAATTTGTGCATATGATCGAACTCATAGAGAAAATATAGGTCGACTGATAAGGACTCAGGGCAGTCTACTATTTTGTTTTCCTTTTGAAATAAGTCGCAGTTAAGTTCAATACTCCAATGCCAGTGTAAACGTGAGGCGAAGGAATATCCCAGATATTTCACCCAAGAGATTGGCTAGATTAGTGGGACAGATTTTGGCTGAATGAAAACAAATAACAGTGGACAAGTAGATATGCATCAATTATTGTTAAATTCTAGCATCTACATCTCCTTAACTTCTGAGAGTGCACAAGCTTTAAGAATAATGAAATGCAAAAAATGGGATGGCTCACATATTCATGTTACAATGCAAGGGAGACGAGAGCATTTATACATGAGTGCATGAAAATATTAAATAATTATGCATAATTTGTTGCATACTTGGCGATTAGAGGATAAAATAAAAGCAAAGCATATCTAATAGGTTATTACCCCTTTTCTTTTTTCTCTTTTATGCGTATACATTATCTTTATTAGTTTATGCTAAAATTTACAATTCTCGATTCAGTTCAATTTATGATTCATAAAACTAAGATTTCAATTCACAATTTGAACCACGACTTGACAACTATGCATGTAAAGGTTAAGATATAAGCATGTAAATATTCTCAATATAATATTACACAGAGAGAGGAGAGTAATTAGATTAAGACCTGTTAGTTTGTCATTCGCAAGCTATCTTGGTGTCGAAGCTGCTAAGGCAGATTGCAAATGCCTGGAATGCAGAGAGTGGGTAGCGATAATCCATTGTAAACACATCTTTCCCTACTTTCCCGAACTGGAGGACTACCTTCCCATGTTCTGGCCCTGCCTGCCTATTCTCTGCGGAAGCCACCAACTGGAAGTTTTTCACTGAAGCAACCGTTACCCGCCCATGAAAATTCAAACACCAGCACTGGATTTGCTCGTGCCATCTAGGAGCCTTGTTTCTCAAAACTAGCGCCCTGTCTCTCTGATCAGTTGAAGGTCCAGCAAGAAAATTTTCCAAGCGTCTAGATTTTGATCTGAAGAATGGGAGCAATGGAAAGGAATCGACATTGCTAAGAGGGAACTCGGTTTGCGTGGGAGCCACACCCCCACGTTCAATAGCAGAAGCAGGAATGGCGTCCATCATACATATCAATCTCCTTGGACCCCTATTTATTAAAATAAAAAAGACAAAATAAATATAGGGAAAGTAAGTCAATAAATAAATACCACCCGCAATTTTTCTCAAGGGATTTCCACATAAAGAAGAAAAGAAAAAAAAAAGGATGACAAGCAGAGACTTATCAAACTTTTTTTTTGCTTTCTTTTTGTAACCACATATTTGCACTCTTGGTTTGACATAGATACTTCATTATTTCATGTAAATCTACATGTAGTCATTCTTGTTACCTGGATCCCAACACATTCAACTCATATGAGATGTGAGCTACTGGATAATTGCCGGCTGGAACTCGGGGGGAAACTTGCTTTGAGCTCAGAGTCGAGGAACTTTTCATTATTTTCGCTCCAGCATGAGGTGGCAGACCATCATATACTATGAACTTGGTTCCTACAAAATTTGATCTTCACAAAAGAGAACCGAACAGCATTATTATAGAAAGAATAATAAATAACACACAGATTTCGCAAGCCAGGTAGGTCTTAGAACACACCTTAATTTTCCAATACATGTGCTACTGCCCCTTGACATATTATCAGCATGCAGAGAGATGATGTAATCTGTGCAGGTGGTGCGCCTAACCTTACGAGCAGCAAGAAGAAACTTTCCATCATCAGCCAATGCTGCCACAAGTATAAGCAAATGTCCACACAAAAAAAAAGAGTAAATACAGGGCCTCTGTCCTCCAAACGCTCTATTCAAAACTTTGGGAAAAGAGAATCCAAAAATTAACCAACTCGCCCTAGCAAAACAATCCCCTTACAAATGGTCACAACAGTGCAGCTTCTCTTGAAAAAGATAATATGCTCACCTAGCGTTAAATTAAGGTAAAGATGATATGTTTGTGTCGACCGATCCCTTCTTATAAAACATTGGACGAGAGAGTCTCTAGGACCAGGCTGCAAATAATAGCTAAGAACTATAAGCATACGTGGGTGTGAAAAGTAAAAAATGAAAACTAGATGATCCTGAATAGCTTAACCACAATTTTCCCAAGAATTAATTACTAAAAATACTCTTACAACAAAACAAGATTTAGACGTCACTAGCTTATTACTATTATCATTAACCAACTAAAGCTTTTAGCATGTTGGCGCGCCCTAACCCAAATCCTCATGGCACATCAAAAACAAATAAATTTCCTAGAACTACAACACTTATAAATGATTTTTTATTTGTTTCAGATGAAAGGGGAAAAGCCTAGCAAACACAATTAGGCCTTGTTTGTTATGTGGGATTAGGATTTTTTAGATTAGGCCAAAAAATATGTGGGACCAACCTTGTAAGGCCTTGTCTCCTCAAACTATCAATCCCGTGTTTTTCTTGCGGAATTGAATTGGATAATCCAACGTATTTCGAACTATTAGTACCGAATTTATGGTATTAACAATACTATCACCCCCTTATATTATATTTCCGGCCCCAAATTATCTTTCTTTCTTGTCTATCTACCAACAAAAACTTTACACTAGCCTATGTTTAAAGTAGCTTTTTTTGTAGGCTTTTTTATTTTTTATTTTTTAAAATAGATATAAAAATATGTAGAAAAAGCCAAATGAGACCAAACAAGTAAACTTTTCAAGAGACTTTTAAACAAAAAATCTCTAAAAAAAGCTAATCTAAACATAGGTATATTATCTCATTATTTATCCCAATCCTAACAAAACATAAACCAAATTTATTCTAAATTTAAAAAAACATATGGAACCCAACCTATAACTTATCCCTACTATCCTATCCAATCCAGATGAGATTATCAAACAAACCCTTTAAGGAAATTCAGTGTTCATCTAATTGTCCTGACCCATAATCATCATCTATACAAAATCAAATCAACAAGCAAATACTAATGATAAAAAAGAACTCTAAATTCAAATAAGCAGAAAGATTAAATACAAAACAATTACCAAAATCAACACTCGAACAATAAATTGTACATAATTCAAGCGCGTAAATACGAATCATACCTGCTTAACTGATATAGGGAACGTAAGTTTCCCGGACACCTCAGGCGTCCTCACAACTTCTTTCACGATCTCCCTCCAACTCCGGCACACTCCGGCACAGGCAACCACATTCCTCCTCAACGGCCAACTACTCTCCGACGCCTCTATCCTCATCAATACCTCCCTCAACAGGTCCTGTGGCATATTTTCCCAACAACTCCGCCTCAAACCACCAATCTCCGCCGCCGACGTCGCCATAGAGCTATCCTGAACAACACGGCGGGACCTCGATATCAATCCATAACCGAACTTCATCTCCAAACCTCTTCCCGAAAGCTCACCTGCATCTGACATTCAATAATCATTCCAAACAACGTAAACCTATCCAAGTTCACAAATAATCGAGCTTAATTCTTGAACTACCGCAACTTCAAGTTAGATCCAGACAACAAAAACGCGAAAATTGAGAAACATACCTCAAATATACAGAAAATTGAAGGTTGATTCTGTACGGACGTCGATTCGTTACTTCGAAGGAAAGATTTAAGATCGATCTGTTCTTGAACAAAAAAAAACAAATAATTCATCAAATATGTTGAAGTATGGGACTCTTGGAGGGTTCGATTGTTAGATTTATGCGTTTTGGTGTCTCTTTCGGTTTCAGTTTCTGAAGACCTGCCGCCAAGGTAGAGAGAGAAGAATACGGTGTTACCGACACACTCAATAACTCACCAACTATAATTGTAATAGGATAAGATAAAGGTTTATTCGCTTGTTCCTTATTTAATTTTATAAATTTTTCTTTTTAGTTAATTTTTTAATTATTTAGTTAAATTATTATATTTTTTAAATTTCTCTTAATTAGACGAGTTAAAAAAATAATTTTTTTATTAAAATATAAAAAAAATATAAAAAATTTTAAAAAATAAAAATAAATTAATAAATTAAATTTTATTTAAATTAAAATAAGTCAATAATCACGTTTGGAGGCAAAAAGATAATGGGTGTCGTGAAGCCATGGCAGCTTAGTGGTTCACAGTCTCAATATAGGCTTATCACCTGGTGGTTAGCGATTCGAGTCTTCCTTTCTCCTTTTCTTTCTTTTTTTCGTTACTTCTGTACTTTCGATAAAAAAAATAATAATAATAGAGGTGTCGAAAAAAAATGGTCAGCTTCTATAATTTTTTTTTACTATGAAGGGCATGTTTGGAATAATTTTTAAGTTTAATTTTTGTGTAAAAAATTGACTTTTAAAATGTTCTGATTAGTTTTAAAAAAAAAGTTAATTATTTTTTTATTTTTTAATTTTAAAAAAAGGGTCAATACATATCTCAAATATTTTAATTTTTTATAAATAAAATTACTATAATACTCTTATTTAAAAAAGTCAATTCTATTCATAAAAACAAAAAAAGTTATGCCAATATCCTAAATATTACAACTTAAAAATTAAACGTAAAGACATTATAAACATTTCAATAAAAAGTAAAAATACAAAAAAGTAACTAGAAAAAATTATCCCAAATAATCTAATTTTTTTTTATTCTTTTTTTTTTAAATGCTAAGCTTTTTAAAAACTAAATTTTTTAGACATTCTAAACAGGCACTAAGACTCAATTGGCAACTAGTTTAAATTTTTTTTTAGACATTTCAATAAAAAATAAAAAAATAAAAAAATTATTTCAAACAATCTAATCTTTTTATATTCCTCTTTTTTTTAAATGTTAAATCTTTTAGAAGTCAAACTTTTTAAGTATTCCAAACAGGCAGTAACTATTGGCAACTAGTGGAAAAGATTATTTTTTAAATTTTTTTGGCATTTTTAGTTAAAAAAGTTAAATTTGATATAAAATAAGTTATTTAGTAACTTAGTTTTAATTTTTTTTAAATTAATTGTTTAAATAAAAAATTAAACTTTTATAAAAGCAGGATGCGATAAGAATATTTTTCTAATAATTTAATCCAATTTGATATAATTTTATTTTTTATTTTTAAAAACCAAACAAAACTTGTGCGATGTAAATTTCTTGAAACATTTTTTGATTTTTTTTAAAACCACATATTTTCGTAAAATATCAAAAAAAGTTTGCATGCTTAAGAACTGTTTGTTATCCACGGGATTGGATTAGTAAAAAATATGCGGGCTCACGAAATTGAAAGAGTATATTACATCTACATTTTTTATATTTAAAAGTAATAATATTAATATTTTTTATATTTTTTAAAATATCACTGTACCTTTTTATATTTTTATTTTTGTAACACTTAGGTCCAACGTTAACTTTTGGACGAAAAATACTGAACAGTATTTTCATTGTTTTTAGTTTTTTTAATTACAAAATCTTATTTAAAATTTTTTAGTTAAAAAATAAAAAATTACTAAATACAAAAATAAGTAAAATAAAAACATAAAATTTAATTTATTAATTTATTTTTAT
>JAOTRH010047212.1:0-19654 GCA_034768845.1 Heliamphora exappendiculata | reverse complement strand
GTTTAAACTTTGTTTGTTTTTTAATTTTTAAGTTTATAGTTCATACTTTAGAAATTTGTTATTATTACTTTATAAGTTTATACTTTATAATTTATATTATTAATTATTATAAATTTATTAATTTATTATAAAATTATTATTATTTTATAAGTTTATGATTTATATTATTATAATTAGTTAGTAGTTTAGTACTTAGTTTATTATAACTTTATTATTTTTTACAATAAGTTTGAACACTTAAACTAATTACATAATTTAAATACAATAAACTTGAACATTTTGCGTTCAAAAGACAGGCCAACAGCTGGGTCGTTGGGCCTAGCCTCGGGTCTGGCCGTCGAGTCTTGGACCGGTCCAGTCCATCGAATCTTGGACCGGCTCAATCCACAGGCTCAGAAGAGTAAACTCAAGCCCGAAAAACTTATTTTTGGACTCGAGCCGAGCTAGACCTGCACAATACCAGACCTCAGATAGGCCTCAAGCCAAGGCCATTTTTACACCCTTAATTCAAGACATTCGGGCAGGGCAATGCCACCGTAATTCTGTGAAGAAAGCAAGCAAGAAAGTTGAAAGTTAAGCCACCACATTCACATTCAGATATGCAAAGTCTTACAGCCGATAATATCAACCCTAATTAACAAAAGGCTTGATCTGGAAACAAAGGGGTGAACATGTACAAAGAATATAACCTGAATGTGAGACATTCATATGTAGAATGTAGGACACACCGCAAGAAACCAATGTTGTGGTAAGTTCAAATGGCAGAGCTCGAAAAGTCTACACATATCCCAAGGTTTGAATTTTGGGATTTGCAATTCTTGGCAAAAAAACAAAAAACAAAAATTTGATGAACAATTTAATTTATAAGTTGTTTACAGCTTTTCAGTCAGTATAAATTTTTTTAATGAATAAGATTCATCCTCATAATAAATTTAATGCACAAGAACTTTTTGAGATAAAAATATCCGAAAACAAATAAACTTATCTATACATTTCAAAATATGTATAAAAAATTTAGATAAATCTATTTGTCTTTTATTGAAAGTACGTGTAAAAATACAGATAAATTTATCTATCTTATTGAAAGTACGTATAAAGAATACAGATAAATTTATCTGTGTATCTTTTCAAAACACGTATAAAAAATACAGATAAATTTATCTATATTTTATTAAAAGCACGTGTAAAAAACACAAATAAACATATCTGTCTTATTGAAAACACGTATAAAGAACACAGATAAATTTATTTATCTTTTCAAAACACGTATAAAGAATACAAATAAATTTATGTGTCTTTTTAAAAAATGTATAAAAAATACAAATAAATTTATCCGTCATATATTGAAAGCACGTGTAAAGAACACAAATAAATTTATCTGTCTTATTGAAAGTACGTATAAAGAATACAGATAAATTTATCTATTTGTATTATCTGTGTTAATATACAAACAGATAAATTTATCAACTATGTATAAATAAGCAGACAGATAAATTTATTTGTTTGCATATTAAACAAATAAATATCAAACAGATAAATTTATCTGCTTATTATGCAAAATAGATAAATTTATTTGTTTGCATATTAAACAAATAAATATCAAACAGATAAATTTATCTGCTTATTATGCAAAATAGATAAATTTATTTGTTTGCATATTAAACAATATTTTCAAGAAAAATCATACAATTTTAGAAATCCTCATTTCTTATATAAAGTCTATAAATTTTCTCCACCACCTCATATGCAATCAAGAGATCCAAAGCTCCCGATTTTCTACTCTACTCTCCACAATCTGAAAAACATATTTGATAAGAAGACACTTGGCCAGCTCAATGATTGGTGATGCCAGGGGTATCCTCAAGGTGGTGTATGCACATATGCAGATATTCTAAATCTTCGGCATGAATCTTCTTTATGCAGACTTGCCGTATCAGTTCGGCTAGATGACTGCTGATCTGCAACCCCAATTTGCATTTAGAATCCTCATTGCTGCTCATCACTGCGGGGTTTGAGTCTCTTGGCAGCAAATGAGCTAACCATCGACAATCATCAGTGACCGTATCATTCAACCTAAAAAAGGTAGAAATTAAAAAAAAAATGAGTTAAAATCACATGAAATGCTAACACCCAACCCCACCCCCAAGTTTCATGGTTAGAACATGCTTACAACACCTAAGGATTTGTAGTTTGACTAAGTAAAATAATATCTTGTACATTAATGCTTATTTTTCTAATAGAATTTGATCCATTTAAGTAATTAACAAAACAAAAGGGCTTGATTATTTATCACAATTTCATCACCACATTGAAGGCTTTTTTGTATAATATATTGATAAGGTAGCTTGGTAGCCAAACTGTGTCAGTGATGGTGACCCTCATTGTGTACATTATTTGTGTTAGGATCTACCAAATAAATTGGGTGGGTACAAGGTATATGCTTGTTACTCTATGACAAACCAATTCCTTAAAATGAAAGGATGCGAACAAAAAAGGCTTTTCTACAACGAGAGTTCGTAATGATGGATTTATAGAGTAGGTGGGTCACATGAATATCCGAGGGGTGCTAGAGAACCCCGAGAATTCCATTCTGGCATCAACCAGTGCAGCCATATTCAGCTACAGAAATACTAACCCACTATTCTACCGTCCAGAGTTTAGTCTATATTGAAAAACTGGCATTTTAATTTTCTTCATACTACATCCCACTAATAATAATAGTTAAGCTTCCTCACCATGATCGATTGGATGTATGCAAAGGATGGTCATTGCCATACCCATGCTTCACCCACAACTGGGATTATGACAAGATCCACTGTCAGGTATGATGTTCAGAGATCCAGTTGACAAGATCAACCAGATTATGACAACAAATGGCTTTATGGAGATCTATCCATAAAAACAAGCGAAAAAAACTCTACATGCTGGTTTACTGATACTTACTTTTTAAGTATGATTTGTGACTCTAAGTCGTCCTTCACGTTATATAAAGCATATACTGCATCCTCAGTTGTCCTAGTCAGCCCCTCCAATGACCCCAATGACATGCATTTTGAGTGTATTGCAGCAATACCAGTGTCGCTACCGATGTTCTTAATTCTAATACTTAGAGTCTTTCGAACAGGCAGAGGACGAATTGGAAGGTGAAAGCTCCTCACCGTGATCCCACCAACTGAAACTGCTCTCCTGCTTGACTCTACGTTCTTTCATTCATTCACACAACAAACTGGTTAAACATCTATATATCAGGTATAAACATTTCCATATGTATATATAAAGGAAAGCTAAATAAAATATTATCTACCTTAAATTCAACATTGCAGCAGCCCAGTCCACTAGATACAGTCCTCATGGAAGTTCTGGAGACCTCTCCAAATATTGAAATGGCTTCTATCAGTTGGGTAAGGCCAACTGTGGATGGGACATCCTCAATAGTAATGGAGCTCGACTTTGCAATGTGGGGAGAGTTCTTAGTGTTAACTGTGAACCTACAACCATCATTGTTGTTCTCAAGTTTGAGTTCAGCTTGTGAAGTTCTGACACGATTAATAATAACATCCTTCAATCTGGGGCTATTTTCTGCAGGCAAAGACCTCCCAGAAAAAACCTTTTTAACTGGATCAATTTTCTGCATCAGACGAACATTAAGACGACGGATATCAGAACTCACTCATCAGTCATCATCTTTCACAAGATAACTGATACAAGTATGAACGGAGAGAAATCAAACAAAATAGCGTGCAATTGGTACTAAATGGAAATTTTTAGTTAAAAGGAAAAATTAGTTATCAAATTGTGTCCCTACCCTATAAGGCTCAGGCTTTTCTGTCACCAGTTTGGGCAGTTTACCATCATTCTGTGTCACAGGCGCACCCAATTCGAAGAATTCATCCTCATCGTCAACGGAACTGTGTAATGACCGCTTTGGGCTATCAGAGTCTTGTAATTGGGGGTTGACCAATGTTCCAATATGAAAAAAACTACTAGCAAATAATGCATTTGTTAGAAATCTGAATCCGACATTTGTATCCATGCTTCATAACAACTTTACTTTCCTTAACATGTTTATGAAATATCAAATTGGCCAAGGCAAGAAGTATCAAGGCAATAATGTGCTTACTTAAGCTCATCAGGTATCAGTTAGATTTAACAGGAGAAAAAAAAAAGTGAAGTACGGTCATATGATAAGTGTGAATATAGTTCAATTATGACCTCCAAGACACACTACAAATCTATCAAAAAATGGATATTGGCATACGTGCCGAGGTAATTAGCAAGAAGGCAGTTGCTACAAAAACTAATGCAGTAAAACAGGGTTCATTTCTTTAATCAGAACTTTCACGGTGGACTACTACTGCACTACAAGTTTTTACACAGAAGCTTCCTTTTTAACCTTCAATATAGTAATTTGGAACTTGAAGTTCTCAAGCCGTTTGTGAATATACACCTTAACAGCAGAGACATCTATGTTAGTAATAAACCAAATCAAACTAAGCCTTCGTCCCAATTAGTTGGAGTCGGCTACATGAATTCTTTCACATCATTCTATTCTGTTAAGGAACATATCTTCATTTACTTCCAATAAGTTTATATTTTTTCTTAATACGGAATCCCATATTGTCGATGTTAGTGACACATCTGAAAAATTGTTTGTACTAAAAATCACAGCCCAATCCGGTAGTGAACTAGTGATACGTTGCATGAATCTCCAATCAAATAATATTCCTAGGAAGCTAGCGGAAGCATGTCAAAGTGCACATCTGAGATAATGGTGAAAGTGATGGTTGGTTGATATCTTTAATCTCTTCCTTGCCCAACTTACGTGGGAGATATATCCCCATGAATCAAGGAAACTTGGTTGGTACGTTGTTAATAGGACAAATGTACCAAATTTGGTTATATAGCAGCTAAAAAGTATGGCTCGTGGGCCATGAGGGTACAAGACACGGACACATGTGGCAAAAGGAGGGGCGATGGCCATGAGGGTACAAGACATGGACACATGGCCATCTTCACCGTGGGGTCAGCTGGTGCCACCTGACACCCTCATGAGGCAACACGTGGGCCAAGTGATGTGCTCACATACATTCTCTCAAGCATTAAGTAAAATATACAAAGGCAAACTATGGGTTGCCAATCTCTGTCTGAACAATCTGAACAATTATCCATCCTTGATCTCCATTGGAGTGATCACCCATCATCGCCGATCTCCAATAGGGCCATCACCCGTCGTCAATCTTCATCGAGGAGGGGCCATCTTAGATGGATGTTCAAGCAATCGCTCATCCTTGATCTCCACTTAGTGATTGCACATCGTCAATCTCCATTCTACTGATCTCCCGTGACAAATGTCTTATTGAGGATCTCTTATTGTCGATGTCCTATGGAATTCACCAACTGTGATCGACTACTACTTTCACTTGGTCTGAAGGCAACCTAGGTTGGGAGCATGACCATGGATCTCCTTTTGAAATTACTGGAGGACTTGTAGCTTGAAGGACGACCCAAATGCCGCACCTTTACCAGTCCTAGAATGAAAAAATTATACACAACGACGTTAGTGACAATTGAAAAGGCATGCCCAACATTGTACCACCACAAAATGATAAAATGGGCTTGCGGGTTGACCTCAAGAGCATGGTCGACACTATGTAGGAATCCTCAAACCTACCATGATATTGTCAAGGTAGAGGTTAGATTAGATCGTTGCAGTTTGTTGCAGCAAAAAGGTTAAGCCACCTGTCCTAATTGAGTTGTTCCCCATAGGTCAACCTACCAAGATTATAAATGGATCACTCAAACAAGCTCAACACAGACTAAGGATCTCAAGACTCAGCTCTCTCCTCTAAATTTAAAGGGTATATCATCTACAACATTATATAATGCGTGTGGATTATAATTAGTAAAATCCACGCCGCTACAAAAATAATTATGTAATCTTAAACCCCTTGCCCGTGTTGTTTTCCCTGATTTAGATGGCCCTTCAATGATTAAGCTCAGGGGACGGTCCAGCTTCATCTCCGTCTCCTGAAAATGTTCACGTTACGGTCTTCAGCTCCTAGAATAATTCTCATTTGAATATGTGCTACTGTTTCATCGTGCATGTCGTGAACGTCTTGTATGTGTTGTGAGTCGTCGAAGTATAAGTGAAGTAAATTCCTACTTATGCATAAAACATTTTTGTCAGCCCAATCCCTAATTGGTTGTGGGACATTAGGGAAAGATGTCCATTTTGGTGTATAGACCTCCGGGAGCTCTGGTCATTGTTTGTTGGCTACGTATTCCAAGTTACGTAGTTGTGTTGCCCATATGTTCAGATTGGACTATGGATAAGAAGTCAGATTTGAAAGTTAACACGTGTTTTAGTCTCATTGGAGGTCATGTTCCATCATATTGCCTAGAGGTCTCATTGTTCTGCACATAATCTATTATGGATTTTAGGCGCCTTAGGTGCCTTGGATTCAAAGGTTAAAATTATAGACGATAGTAAAACAGGTGTTGTGGAAGGTATATCAGCCAGTGATGTAACTCCAATAGAACTTGGATTGCCTAATATGTTTTATCAATTAATATTGAGATACGGACATATGAATATTAAGGTGAAATAAAATATTAATAAAATATTCACCATTGTGTACTCTCAACGCCAGTGAGTTGGTTAGAGTAAATGCCAATAACAGTCTACATATGTTCAGACATTTATTTTCATAATTAACGTTTAATAAATTTTAAGTAATATCTTTATTTAGTTCTCGTAGAGTTTCATCATCCGGAGGGTTTAACAGGGTTAATTTGCGGCCTTCAATAGACATTTAATAAATTAAATGATGAGAAAAATAAAAGAGAATAATTAACATGTTTATTTAGGCCTCGCAGAGTTTCATCTTCCGAAGGGTTTAATATGGTTAATTTGCCGTTATAAATAGACATTTAATAAATTAAAAGATGAGGTAGATGCATGGAATGCAATGGACAAAACAAAATAATAGATAGAGAAAGAGGTATACACCGAACAAGGCATAAAGTAAAAAGTAGAAAAGAAAAATAAAAGAGAAAATAATGTTGATATGATTAAATAAATTGTAATCAATTTATTTTTAAAGTGTTTTTCATATTTAATTTTTATTTCCGTCGCCTGAAAACGTTAACACGTTAGTGTCTTCAATGTTATAAAATTGTTTAATTTATTTATATTTATGGGGTATTTAAACCTCTATTGTTTATTTGTAATGTTCAAGTTAATGGAGGCGGACGATATAAAAACCGATATTGTGGAATGTGTATCAGCCGGTGATTTCACTTCAATAGAACTTGCATTGCCTAATTTGTTTTATCAATTGAGATTGAGATATGACCATAAGAGTATTAAAGTAAATAAAATATTAATAAAATATTTACCATTATGTGCTCCCAACGCCAGTGAGTTGGTCAGAGTAAATGTATATGACCGAAGGTTAGATGGCAATGATAGTCTGCAGGCTTATTTTGTATTCCCTGTAGATTATCAGTATGAGTTAGTTTATTATGGGAATGGATATTATTCTATTAATGACAGACAGATCCCATGAGTGATCAAGTATCGCCTGGAAGAATGTAATATTAAAAGGAGTGTTACCTATTGTAATATAAAGGACTATTTGAAATATTCTACAAGCGAAATGCCGAAATATGCTGTAATGAGACCGTCGTCAATCAATATGATGTCAAAAAATACAGTAGACAACATGTTGATGTTTGGCACTGTGCTCCTAGTAGTGCTTTTTCAATTCTGTCCCGGTGCATGTTTATGTGTTTATCGGAGAGGAGAAACAATCTTTTGCTTGGAGGTTTTGAAAAATGCGGATCAGTCATAGAGGAACATAGAGCTCATCCCAGTGTGTCCGAGATTGATATACGCACTGGTGGATTTGGTATTACATAGTTGGATCCTGGACCGTCTGTTTTTAAGGTTGAAGGCAGGAAAGATAAAGTTGAGAGGAGAGGTTATGTTATCATGGACCCTTAGGAACTTTTCAATATTTTAATAAATGTAATAATGAGTGTTAAAAATAGTGATGAGAGTAAATAGATAATTACATATGACAAGAAAAATGTTGTAAATAAATGAGATGTTCAGACACTTTATTTTGATAATTAACGTTTAATAAAGTTTAATAGAAGTTTTCATTAATAAATTCATAGATTACATTAGATTCTGCCTACTCTTTAAAAAGTGGTTCAAAATTAATATCCATGTAATAGGACATATAGGATTACATAAAACAATACAATACCGCATTTACACATTTTTTACGGTATTTTTCATTAACAACACAGTCTTTTTGTGTCCCTAAGAGTCCTTACTACACCTTGCCTTCCAACCATACTACATCCTAGTCGCCAGAGAGCTCCATCAGGATGGAAACCCACACCTCCAAGCCATGGTACAATGCAACAACAAGATCGAAACCACCAACTAGAGGTTTTTCGACCTCACAAGCAGCAACGGCAGACTCTACCATCCCAAAATTGAATCTCTGCACTCACCAACAAGAAGCAGACAATACATACAAAAAGAGGGAAATTTTGTCGAATGGGGTGAATTCTCCTCAAAAGGGAAGAGTTCATGTAAAAACAGAGACGACCTTTGGCGGAGTATTCTTGCAGAAGCAGAAATCAAAGAGAAATTCTTTGCACTCTGCAAAGACAGATGTCCAACCGACTACGTCATAAGATATCCGCAATTAAAATCATTTTCTAGAGACCATTACCGACGAGAAAAACCTCCAAATACAAGCCCTTTTAATTCTTTCCCTTTTCTTAAAGAGGAATTGAAAAATTGGGCTGAAAGAAATATTCTTTTCGTAAATCAACGCCTTTTGTGATCTCCACCCAAGGTTGGTGCTTTGCCAATTTCAATGAAAGCCCACTTCAAAAGCCTCACCAACGATTCACCATAGTTATAAAGTAGCTACAAAAGAAGACTCGTGGGTCATGGAGGTACAATACAAGGACACGGATACATGGTAAAAGAATGAGGTCTTTTTATACAATAATTTGGTATAAGGGAAAAAGTAAGCAACAAGTCAAGACATGGGACACTTGGCATTCCAGAACAAATGGAGAATAAAGTGTGCTATCGTACGTCAGTGGTTGAGAAAGAAGTGGAACATGGATGTAACTCCATTCCCCGCAACTATAAAAGGAAAAGGAGAAGATTGGAAAAGGTCATGATGCAAAAATACAAATGACTATTTACACTTATACATTAATTATTTAATATTTAATTTAATTTTATTAATTAGGATTTTATTTAGTTTAAGATTCTAGTTATCTTTATTAGGATTTTATTTAATTTAAGATTCTAATTATCTTTTAAATAAGATTTTATTTTTATTTTCTTTTCATTTAGGATTCTAGATTATATTCAGATTTTAATCCTTAGGTTTTAATTTCTTTTTAGATTAGGGTTTTAAGCCTATAAATAAGAAACTCATTTTATATATTGATTAGAGTTGAATTAATAAAAGAATTGAGTTTTAGGGTGAAGGCCTTGAGTTAGGATTTCGACCTTTGTACGCTACCTATTCACCATTCCCATCTCTTCTCCGTGCTGCATCAATTGATATCAGAATTTAAGCTCAGGATTTCACAATCCCTTCTCTTTCTTTGATTCCTTTCTGCATTCAAAGAAGCTTATACCACCATTCTTCCCTGCGGTTACATCGACGCCAGTCGTTGACCCCTCACCCGCCACTATTGCTGTCGACGATCTCTAGAGTCGACAACGCTACCACTAGTCATCCCAACTGCCATTAACACCTTATACGTTGCCATCTCTGTCCTCACCACCCTCCCTCCTCGCCAAAACCCTAGTCATTGGTCTCTCCTTCTTCCTCTGTTCCTCGCGCCGACGACTTCTTCAGGCCTTGACCTTTGCAAAGACCTTTCAACCAGGGTCACAACTTTTCAACCAATCTCGTGCTACCGCTTGCATCACTAGAGCCCTTTCCAACGCCGACGCTGACGCCGCTGTCGACGATTAACACCGACACTGACGCCGCCTCGTGCCGTCATCGCTGCAACCGGCGCCTCCTTATGCTGTCACCGCCAAGAAACCCCAACCCTAGAAGCCCTTGCCTCGCGCGCAAGCTACGAAAGAGAAGGAACCAGTTATGGACCTTCCCGACCCCGACCCGAACTTGACCCGACCCTCCCTTTGCCCTTTTGTTTTACATAACCTGCTCATTAACTTTTTCTAAAACCCAAGCCTATTAACTAGTCCTTTTTGAAAAATCAATCCTTTACTCTTTTTGTTTTAAACCCGGCCCAAATTAACCCAACCCATCCCAAGCCCAAATACCTGAACAGCCCATTCATCTTTTTAAAAAACCCAGCCCAAGTCTTTTTTCAACCAGTCCAATTAAGGGGGGGAAAAAAAGTTCAACCCAATTTTTTTTAGAAAAGACCTATTTTCAAAAGGAAAAAAAAAAACTTGTCCTTACATATTTTGGCCTTTTTTTGTGCACATTCTTGATGGAGTGGCGACGCACAAATAGTTTTCATACCTTTTTTAGATGTGCTAATAAAGTTTGTAAAATTGATATTGATGGAGAGTATGCAATGAATGTCGTATATGCATCAAGCGTTTTAAAGATAAAACTACTGTCTGAATCACCCCCGCAACCCTATCAATTATTTTGGAATGATGGCACTCATCTTTTAGTCTCCCAAAGATATTTGGTTCCTATTTAGATGTGTGACTATTTTGATGAGATTTGGTACGACGTACTTCTCATTACCATTACGCATGTGTTACTTGGTCTTCCATAGATAGCTGACTTTGGTGCCACTTATAATAGGGAATATAGCACATTTAGTTTTATATACAATAACAAAATTATTTTGTTGAAACCTACAATTTCAAATGATGGGGTGTCAACTTAGCGGTTTCCTACTTCGATGCCTACTCAACAACCTTGCCCTATTCTAGAACAAAACAAGTTTGATTCTACTCCAAACCAATGTGAGTTAAATGCATTTATTTCTCCTCCGGCCATTGAATAGCGAGCAACCTCTATGCTAAACTAGGATTCGTCAATTGAAGATTCTTTTGAACATAAGGATGCACCTCAATTGTACAATCCTATTGATTACCCACCAATGGAAGATTTCATCAAGATATAGCACATTGATTTTATTAATGTTGAAACCTTTAATTGGGTTATCAAACCAAATTTTATGGACCTTGTCAACCGTCTCAAGGTCCAAAATATATGAAACGGGACAAAACTTCTGTCGCTAATCTATTTAAAATATTTAATTATTTGGCATGGACGCGTTCAATATTTCAAGGCGAACTCGAGGTCGAGTTCTTTTTTCCAGCAGAGGAAAATGATGCGGAATACAAAGGACTATTTACACTTACACATTAATTATTTAATATGTAATTTTATTTTATTAATTAGGATTTTATTTAGTTTAAGATTTTAGTTATCTTTAAATAAGATTTTATTTTT
This sequence comes from Heliamphora exappendiculata, assembly GCA_034768845.1. Classification (NCBI taxonomy): domain Eukaryota; kingdom Viridiplantae; phylum Streptophyta; class Magnoliopsida; order Ericales; family Sarraceniaceae; genus Heliamphora; species Heliamphora exappendiculata. Next base: position 8,156 of record JAOTRH010047212.1, on the reverse strand, counting down.
ATTTCCTTTTTATTTAGGATTCTATATTATATTCACACTTATACTTTAATTATTAAATATATAAATTTATTTTATTAACTAGGATTTTATTTAGTTTAAGATTCTAGTTGTCTTTATTAGGATTTTATTTAATTTAAGATTTTAGTTATCTTTAAATAAGATTTTATTTTTATTTCATTTTCATTTAGGATTCTAAATCATATTCAAATTTTATTCCTTAGGATTTTAATTCCTTTTTAGATTAGGGTTTTAAATCTATAAATAAGAGGCTCATTTTATGTATTGATTATAGTTGAATTAATAAAAGAGTTGAGTTTTAAAGCGAAGGCCTTGAGTTAGGGTTTTGACCCTTGTGCGCTACCTATTCACCGTTCTCATCCCCTCTGTGTGCTGCATCAGGTCGTGCACCTCCCTCAAACACATTCTCATTTCTCACCAATTTCAATTCCAAAACATTTCCGCACCTAGTACCCTAGCAAATTCCATGTCCAAGGCCCCAGTAACTTACTTTATTACTTTATTTTTCAGCACCTTTGTTCTTTCAATTCAAGAATATAGTTTAATCATTTCCTTTTTCATTACAAGCAGTAATCATTAACCATTTACATTTGAGGAATGTTATTTATTCCCAATCTTTTCAGGCACGCATCAACATAGAATCAATCCAATCAATTCATATCAATCTCGGGCTTCGAACTATCCAAGGGTCAATTCATTCAATGTTCAATAGCTTTCCACTTCCTCCACTTTTTCCGATAAGTATCTTGGCTTACCACTTTCTACTTTCCATTTTCCAATCATGTAACTAACTTTTAAGTTTCTCACTTCAATTCTCAAATTCTTTACTGTACTTGTTTGTTTTCCATTAATGCAATCGTTTCCAATTTCAATTTCATTCCAGTCTCAGCTTGTCATTGACATTTTAATCTCACCTTTTCAGTTTTCAAGGCTGTGCCTCAGAAATTTGAAGCCCTCTTCATTGAGGCAAGAAAAAATTCAAGTTGCTAATTCTCCTAAGCTACACATAAAAGCTTGATAGAAGTCAAATTACAACTCAACTCGGATTGCATTCAGTCTTGGCACGGCCGCAATCACATTTCTACATTGTTAGTGAGAACAAGAATATAAATATCAGCTTCAAAGAATAAAGTAGCATTGACACTGGTAACATTGACAATGCCATGAGCAGATTTCCAATACAGTATCTCTTAACCACTTAACCTCATAATTCAACCGAATTCAAAACAAACCAAAAAAATAGGAATTTTTGGAAATTGTCACCATGTTCTTACTAGTGGGAGTGTAAGAATAAAAGCAGCAAATAATTGATCTTAATCATGAAGTTCTCTATCAGATTTTAAATTTTGCAATTACTTACAACTTGGCAACTGAACCTTTGTCAGGATAGGCACCTCAATTCAAATTGCGTGTGAAATAAAGGGATAAAAATCCCCAAAAAAATTGACTGGTGATGTAGAGTCTTAAGCAGTGAGGCTAGAAAATTTAAGATAAATTTGGTAAAATCTTGCCAGTAATTACTTGAGAAATTTTACAATACTTAGGTTCAATCCACAGAAAGTTTGCCAAGTTTATCATCTGTCTGATATTGACCATGAACTAATGTTCATTTTTCATGTCCATCCATCAAAATGAAAAATGTGCGTGTACTAAAAAAATGTATAAATGGCATCTCCAATCCATCATCTTTTTTTTTTAATCAAATTTAAATTTGATAAAAAAAAATGAGCTAAAATGGAGCCCTTTCATCAAACATATATCAAATCAAGGGAAAACTTGATTTTTCATCAAATCAAGGAAAAAATAAGTTTTTCACCAAATTTGGTGAAAGAAGCTTTTGGGATAAATTTGGACTTTTTGTAAAGATTTGATGAATGTCTAAAAGATGAAGGGTTGGAGCATTCAATTTTTTCCATCAAACATGGTTAAAATGTGTTTTGAGGATAAGTCGGGAATTTGTAGTAAAAATTGATGAAATATTTGCTTATAAGTTATGACCATTGGAGTATGTAGTATTAAATGAAGCTTTTAACAAAAAAAACTCAAGTTCGTTGAAAGAAAAAACAGTTGTTCCACGTGCAGAGACACAGATGACCGGTCCATAAACTCTTGGTATCCAGAGTCTTAATCTTTATCTCACATCTGTGTTTGATCGGTCATTAGTGGTCTATGCACATATCTTTTGGCTAAAATGTACTATTGTACTTTTTCTAAAGTAGCACAAATATATCACTTTTCTTCTATTTACCAGATGTTTAACCAAGACAAAGAACCGCTATTGAAGATTAAAGAACAAGAAATCAAATCAAACCAAACCAAACCAAACTTTTGTCTCAATCAATTGAGACTGGCTACATGAATCCTTTTATGTGATTCTTTAATACTTTCAAAGAACAGGAAAATAATAAGAAAATTAAACCCATAATCTGATTAATGGATTTATCAGTATAACCAAGCCGTAACAAATGATACGAGTGACCATCAAAACAGATACAAACTAACGAAATGTACAAACACACAAATGCATATATGTGCATAATTATGAACTTGTAGCCGAGGAACACAGAAACTTCACCTGTTAGCGCGGCCATCAGCGTTGAACGAAGTGGGCCTCCGCTTCGCTGAAATAGCTTTGGAAATGCGTCTTCGATGTTGACCTTATGCACCCAAAAAAAAAAAAAACAGGCTTCAAAATCGGAGACCGAATCGAAAGGAGATAAGAAGGGCCAAAGAGACGACGATATCACGATATGAATTCCCGAGAGTTTAGGCTTTCAAAGAAAAAGAATCACAATAAATCTGTTGTTTTGCTGATGAAAATTCAAAAAGAAAAAGAAAAATCGCAGAGTGAATTACCGATGAGAAGCGGAGAAACAACGGCTCCGAGTCTCGACTTCATCGCCGTCGCTACAAAACTTTGCAAAGCTTGACAGCGCTGGAGTCGATCGAGGACTTTTTATTGCTGGAAGATGCTTTGTTCATTTACCATCGATTACAAATTTTAAATAAATTTAAATTTGACCATTTATTTATGTTAAAATTGATAAATATTATAAATTATAATGTAAATGTACTATTAAGATTCAATTTTGTAGTTAATCTATGATTACTTTTCCGTGTAAGTAGTATTACAATTTTTTGTTGGACAGAATAATACAGTTTGGTTATTAATAAGTAAAAAATATATATTTTTCCTCTTTTAAGTTATTTAAAAAAATGATAGCATTTTTTCTGTTTGAATCAATAAGATAGAAAATAAACTAATATTTCTCTTACCTTGTTTGAAAGACTTTGGTCTCATTTGGTAATTTGGCTTTCAATTAATTTTTTATTTAAAATTATTTTAAGTAAAATAAACAAAAAATTCGTTTGGCTATGATGACTCTAAACCAAAAGACACTAAGCTAAAGAAAATTTAACTTAAAGTGATTTTAAGCTAAAAAGATAAAAAACTTAGCTTAAAGTTGTTAAATTTTACTTTTATATAATTTTATATCCAATATATATTTTGTTTGATAGATTTTGACGAGTAAATTTTAAAAATATAATTTTTATAAAAAAATAAATGTATAAAATAAAAGTTATGATATTTTAAAAAAATATATAAAAAGATTTTATGTAAAAAAACAAAAAGTCTAAAAGCCTTTGGGCCCAAATGAGATTTTTTTTGCTTTTTTTGCTTTTCTTGCTTTAAACTTAAAGACAAAAGGTTCAATTTAAACCGATTGTCAAACCAAACTTTTAGAAAAATAATAATATTAATATTAATTATTTTGTAAAAATAATTTTTTTCTTTTTTTTTACCTTCTTACCTATCTTATTTTTAGATTGATAATTTAGGTAATATAAAAATTAGTTAATCTAAAATATTTTCTATCTAAATTTCTTTAATTTGGAGAGATTTAAAAAAATTATTTTGCAAGGATAACACTATTTCTTCATTTCTCTCCCAATTCTCCCAATTTATTTTCTCTTTAGTAAACCAAAGCAGGCGAATTGTGACGAGAGAATTTTATTTTTGTTCCTCTAAATCACTCCAACTAAACGGACTATAAAGGATATGTGCAAAGACACGAACCCAACGCCAGCAAATAAATTAACGAGTAGTTCACTATGAAACATGGATGTATGTATGTGGTATGTGGTATGTGGTATGGGTATGGTACGGTATAGGTATATTATTAGGATGAAATTTAAAAGACATAAGGTATAAGTTCGTTTGTGGTATGATAATAAATTTCATTTTTTATACTATTTAATATTACATTACATATATGTTAAATACAAAATTATTTTTAATTTATAAAAAAAAAATTTAATATTAGATCATATTAGCATTGTTGTCCCACGGCAATGTCTTTGACAATTGCTAGTTGGGATTGTAAATAACGATACATCTTAGATTAGACGACAATTGCTATGACATTCGTATTAATTAAAAGTTATTTTTGACCGTTGCAAACCTTAAGAGAAAGTATCAAAAGATGTTTTTTTACATAAATTTAAAATTTTAAAATTTTATTAAATTAAATAATTTAAATTATGTTATTCAAATTTATTTTTGTATCAAAAGAGATAATTTATTATTTATTCTAAAAAAATAATAATTTATTATTTTTTATAGTACTCTTTTAATTTTTAAAAACTTAATATGAATCTCAACATATTCGTTCAAGTACTTAAAAGTATAGTTGTCGTAGTCAAAATATACTAATGTCGTAACCAAATATATTGGTGTTATACACAATAATTGAAAAAGTACTTAGTACGCACTAAGTGCCATACCTATACTCAGTGCGTGTATAACATTATTTCTAAATTACGCGCGTTTCATAGATCGCCAGGTTTATCCCTCAAATTCAAATTTTACATTCTTGTAGCGAATAACTTAGATATGTCGTTGGCATGCACTTGGGCTATTTAAAAAATTAATTTTTGTCGGAATGTGTGCAAGTTGAGTTGGGGGGCGTGTTTGAAATTTTTTTAACTAATTCACTTTTAGCGAGTAATTATTTTTTTAACTTACCGTCAATTCACTAATCATCAAAACTATTGAGTTCGGTGATGTGGCGGTTTTAACCCACAGTTTAGTGAGTTGAAAATTTATAAAGTTTTGAAATTATTATTTTTAATTAGTTTTTAAAAATAAAAAACTAATGCATTTTTTTAAAAGAAAATATATTTAATACGCCAAGCAAAAAATTAACTAAAAATATTATCAATTATTCAACAATAATAATAGTAATAACAAAATTAAATATCTCTAACAATAATATTTACAATGCATACTTATTGAAAAAAAATATTCACAATAATAAAACTATTTTAGTTTGTTCCTATAAATTATAAAAAAATAAATATATAAATATATATATATGAGGTTGAAAATCGTCGTCAGTAAAAATGCAATAATTTATATATACTATATGTAAAGAAATTAATTGTATTTTATGTAATTAATTTGTATATTTTATTTGTATGACAATTCAAGATATTTTAGTAAAATTATTGCTCTTTATGAATTATGATAGATTTTATAAGAGTTTAAGTCAAGATAGAGTTTTTTCATAATTTAGTTCTTGTTTATCTTGGTTTTATCGATTAAAAGAGTCATGATCCAAAGTTGAGTTCATGGTACAACTGCACAAACCTATGATACAAGCAACCGAAGCAAGATTCTACATAGATATTCATCCACCTGACCGCTTGAGCAGACACCAAACAATTTTAAATCGATTAAAACTCTACTAGCTTGAGATTTAATGATATATATAAAGGTCATTAAGGATGCACGAAATAGACTTTAGACCATAGATATTCAGAGCTTTAAAACATAATTTAAAATGGTGTTCATGCCTCCAAAAACATTGAAGATCTTTCGAGAGAAAATCTTATACGGCGTTCTAAATTCCGACGAAGGACTCTGCTAGAAAAGCTGCAACGAGAATTTGGTATACAAACTTAAAATTAGAACATTGAGGATTAGATCAAAGAGTCTGTAAGTTGTATTGTAACTGCTTGTGTTATTGTGCTTGATTCTTGGACTTTGTAGTACCATAGTTTTTTACCTGTGTTAGATTTTTCAATGTAAAAAATTTACGTGTTGTGCTTTCTTCTTGTTCCATATAAAAGAAAATCATATTTATCACTATAGGTGGGTTGAATTGATAGCTGGTTAAAAAAAATATAAACCCACAACTAATTCACTCTCGTTATTTTTCTCACTCAACCTATTCCAAACCCAATTCAACTCATTTATTCACACAACTTGCGTGGGTTGGGTTGAATGGGGTTGACAGGTTAGAGCAAATTAACGGCTTGTATGCACATCCTAGTTTTTGTTATAAAAAAATGAGTTTTAAAGTTATAATGTTTGTTTTATTTAAATAATTAATTTTTTAAAGAACAAAACCATACACATTTTCATTATACTAAATTTTTTTTGAGTAAAATAATTATAATATCCTCACTTAAAAAGTTTATTTTACTCTCACAATTAAAAAAATTGTTTTAATTTTTCAAATGCTATAATTTAAAAACAAAAAATAAAAACATATTAGATATTCAAAAACAAAAAATGAAATAAACTACCCTAAAAGATTGTGCAAAACACTAATAGGGTTTTTTATTTTATTTTTTTAAAACAAATACTAAAATTTTTAAAAATTAAATTTTTTATACATTTTAAACAAGAGGTTTTTTCTTTAATCTTTATCCTTTCAACAGTGTTTTGGTCTTTTGTTGAGAGTCGGTTTTCTCCTAATATTTCTTCATTCTGTGCTTGAAATTTTTGGCATTTGTTCTCATTATGCGCATCTAATCTCGCTTAGCCACGTCGCCCTCTCTTCATCAAATCACAATCGTCCGTCTGTGCATTTGTTCGTCATTTAAATATTGAAACTTTTCTCTCCTATTAAACTATTTGGTAAATATATAAACTTATAATTAAAATTATTTATTTATAAAAAAAATGATTATAATTTATAACAAAATTTATAATTAATTTAAAAAAAATATTACTTACTACTAAAATTAATAATAAAAAAGTAAAAATTATTTATAATAATTTTATCAAACACCCCTAAATCTCACTTTATTAGCTTATGTTTGATTTATATTTTCCGTCTTTAATGCTGAGATGCTCATGATTTTGCTTGTTAGAATCTCAGCCTTTAAATTAAAATTTATCCCTTAGTTGCTGAGGCACATTCTTCTACTTCATTTTTGTTTGATTAGCATTTAAATATAATAAATTAAATATTATTAACAATTATTTGTTCACCCGACATGACATTCATTGAGCATAGTAAGAATTTAGTAATTAATTGTTTTATTCTAAATAATTCTATTATAATTAAATAGAATTTTATGAAACATATTGTACTAAATTTGTTTAATATTGACATTAAGTGTAGGAGCTCAACCTTATTGGTCTATTGAATCATTGTAATTAGGAATGTAATTTTGGCCTTAGTGGGCTAGGGCCCGTGGGTGCTCGGAGTCGGCCCGAGCCTACTATTGTAACAGCTTAGCTTAGTCAAACTATGAGTTTGTCCAAAATATGTGAATTAGACTTGGACCCACCCTAGAGTTTGTGGACTGGCCGAGCCTGACCTGTTAGCTCAAACATGAGGTTTAGCTTGAATTTTAGAATCAAAGCTCAAAATTAGTCTGGCTTGAGGTTCAATCTTATTATTTTTTTATATTTTATTATATACAAAAATTAAATAACATTAAAAAAGGGATAATTATTAGAAATTTAAATTTACAAACTAAAATAAATATAATAATTTTTTAAATAATTTTAATTTTTATACCCTAAATTGAAAGTTGGGTCTCGTAATATATATATACTTCTGAATTGGTATTAATTTTCTATTGTCTATTTGTAATTTTTTTTTATCTTTTGACTTTTGTTATGTGCCATTGGTAATGTTAAGTTTTTTATTGTGAAATTTTGTGAATTGGTATCAAATTTTTAGTGTAATTGGTATTTCGGAATTTATTCATTGATAAATACTGATTTTTTATGTGTTTTTTTAATATTGGTATCTATCTGATTGGTACAAACTGTTTTGTGCACTTCTCGCTCCTTTAACCATTTTTTGATTGTGTATTCTTGATTATAACTTGTGAAT